>JAULBS010108754.1:0-15295 GCA_032355785.1 Symmetromphalus regularis | reverse complement strand
CCAAACATCGAAGTTCGACTTCTGAAACTAGTTATTTTTGTTTAGATTAAAGCCCCATTTATGTGTGTGTGTGTGTGTGTGTGTGTGTGTGTGTGTGAGAGAGAGAGAGAGAGAGAGAGAGAGTATGTGTGTGTGTGTGAGAGAGAGAGAGAGAGAGAGAGAGAGTATGTGAGCTTGTGTGTGATATTTGTAGTATTTTGATAGTGAAACGTCCATTAAAAGATCCGTTATAGACGTTGTATCTAACTATAAAGAGTAGCAGGAGGTGGAGGTCGTGAGTGTGTTTATCATGCCCCTAACAGTTGCTTATTACAGTTGTAATTACTGTTTCTTTTCAGTGTATTTCCAATTCATTAACATGTTCAGGTCAGAAGTCTTGTGAATTGTTGACGTTCAGTTGTTAAAAAACTCTTAATAACACCATACACGTTAAAAGAAAACTGCTTTCCATTCTTCAATTTTCAGAACGTTTGTATCAATACAAAGAGCGACATACGAGTCGAAATTACCATGTTTGATACACAATAAGCATCAACTAACAATGCGTTGATGTGTTAGACAAATTTTCCTATCCTTTCTTCAGTTTTGAGTAAACCTGATTGAATACAAAATTCCACACACGTAGACTGAGTGAGACAAAGAACCAGACAAATATAATTTGCGTAACATGATTTTGACAATTCAATTTGTTATACTTCCATTAATATATAATTCTTATCAACATCAGAAACTGCCACCATAATGGAACTCGAAACAAAACCAAGTTCATGGACAAAGACGTATCTATACAAAACTGAGTTGAAAAGAAATATGAAAATTGTTAAATTATGTTTAGCATTCTTTGACAGCCACTTATAGTAGACATTGTTTGTGGTATTATCCCAAAATCTCAATCATGATGTTTTACATGATTGCTGAAGTGCTCGTGTTCAAAATTATCACTAGAACTCTATAAAAGAAACAAATGTTAAGAGAAACACATGTTACACACACACACATATATATACACCCCACCCACACCACACACACGTCTATAGCAGCCCAAGGGATTCCTATTTGCGAGAATCAGAAGTTAAACGATGGATAAATGCTATACAAACTTCATGCTATTACTTGAAATTATTATTATTATTGTTTTTGTTCTTATTATATTACACATATATATTTATATACACACACACACACTCACACACACACACACACACACACACACACAAGCACACACATAGACACAAATTAATTTAACTTAATTTTTATTCAGACGCAAACGCATACTAACGTATTTGACAGGCGATATTCCTTTGCTGTTCATTTCACTCGTCTTAACTAACTAACGTACTCGTGACACTAGTTCTATGTTCCTATGTATAATAGATGACAGAGGTATCTATATCAGGTCAAATGGAAGCTGTACTCTGTCACCTCCATTATCGCTGAATGTCGGTAACGAGTGGTATTTCCGTTACGGAACTGCATACAAATCTGCCATCTGCCATTCAAGTGATATATCGACTGTAGATTCCACTTACTCCAGATTATCAATAGATGAACAGGACTCTTACACTTAAGTTGGAATATTCTATGGTTTGGAGTCGCCAATATAAGTATTACTATGGTCTGCATTCGTCGGTATGACTGTCATCCCCATTACAAAGGATGCAAAAAGTAAAGTCTGTTTTATTTAACGACGCCTCGAGATCACATTGTCTTATTTTATATTTTTATTTTATCATCGGCTATTGGGCGTCAATCATATGGTCACACTATGACATATCTATTTAGATGGTACCCGCTGCCGCCACATAGCCTACACTTTCCGATAAGCAGCAAGGTGTATTTTATATGCACCGTCCCCCAGACATGACACCACATAACACGACCTTTGATGAACAAGTTGTGGACCACTGGTTGGAGAGAAAAATAACACAAACTGCAAATGAGCCCAATGTGAAGGATCTTACAGAGGATGCAGTCATGCTCATAAACAAGAACATTATTAGGTTTTTTTAACGACATCTCTGCACATTGTTTACTAAGCGGCTATTACCTGGCAGACATATAATGTTTTGCTGTTCATGGTCTTCAGAAGAAACCTGCTGACGTCACATAGGTTACTCCTTCCGATTAGCACCAAGACCCGTTTTATATGCACAGAATAGGACATCATATATCACCCACTAAGCCTTGCTGCACGCATACAAATTCATCAAATATGTGACCTGCCACTACGAAATGAGTCTTAATTTGAATTTTGGTTATTTTTAGCTAATGACATTGTTAAAACGTTCAGATTCTTCTTTTTATTTTGATACTTGAATCAAGTTTCTACTGCAATTAGTCTTGAAGTTATGGATGTTTGCAGTTAAAAGGTATCCTGACAGCCATTTTGAGAAAATTGACTTTAAAAATTGTCTTATCGATATCACAGTTTTTACAATACTTTTAAACATATTTAATGATATTTTAGAGAAAAATAAATTAACTGTAACATAATACAAGGTTTGATTACTTTACATTTTCAAAAAGAATGAAAACAACCCAGATAGTACGTCGGGCTTATTTTCGTCTCTAGCGCTGATAGCGGACTGCGAGTTGAGACTCATTTCGTCGAGGCAGGTCACATGGGGTCATTCTGACATATTTCTTTGGAGGAAACCTTCTGCTGCCACATAGGCTACTCTTTCTGATAAGCAGCATGGGGTCTTTTATATGCACTGTCCCACAGACAGGACAGGACAGGACATACTACGGCCATGTTCTTCAAAATGGCAGCTTCATTCACAAAACCATGGCAAATGCATATTTTGAAAAGTTTTTTTTTTTCTGCATAATAATTCACATGGAGACAAATTGTATTATACTGGTATGTTAAATGAAGTGCACAGCTTTCAATATAAACACAGCTTATGACAGTAAAGTTAAAGTTTGTTTTATTTAATGATGCCTCTAGAGCACATTGATTTTTATCTCATCATCGGCTATTGGACGTCAAACATATGGTCATTCTGTCCCACAGATAGGACAGCACATACCATGGCCTTTGATGGACCAGTTGTGGACTACTGGTTGGAATGGAAAATAGTCCAAACTGCAAATGGATCACTGAGAAGGATCGATCCGATGACCATCAGCTTCACAGGCGGATGCTCTACCATTTGAGCTACATCCCACTCCCATTCAAGAAACCAAGGCAAATGCATATTTTTTTTTTTTTTTTTTTTTCTTTGTAATAATTCACCTGGAGACAAATTGTATTACACTGGTATGCTAAATGATGTGCACAACTTTCAGTATGAACTCAGCTTATGACAGAGCCCCCGAAAACACCTTCTTTTAAAATATTTACAGCATTGTTGTCATTTGTTAAATACTTTTTGCTAAATATGTCTGGCAGCGGTCCAAACGAATGCAACGTGTCAAGTGAGACTGCAGTTGTAATGCAATGCACAGCATTCTTCCACATTTGCAGTTTGGACTATTTTCCATTCCAACCAGTGTTCCACAACTGGTTCATCAAACGCCGTGGTATGTGCTGTCTTGTCTCGTAGTAGTCCAACAGAATGCAACGTGTCACGTGAGACAGCAGTTGTAATGCACTGTACAGCATTCTTCCACATTTGCAGTTTGGACTATTTTCCATTCCAACAAGTGTTCCACAACTGGTTCATCAAAGGCTGTGGTATGTGCTGTCTTTGTGGCGGTTATCCATAAGAATGCAAACTGTCAAGTAATGCATTGTATTTTATTTTTCAAGTAATAAGATGTAGCTCAAGTGATATGGTGTCCACCTGTGAAGCGGTCGGTCATCGGATCAATCCTTCTCAGTAGACACGTTTGCAGTTGGGCTATTTTCTGTTCCAACCAGTGGTCTACAAATCGATAAGAATAGCCACATTAGTGTGGTGGTAGAGGCCTCTATCTCTTCTACCAGTCCTGACCTCTGGACAAACAACACAGGAAGCTAAGCTGTGTGCCAGGACAGCGTGCTTGAACCTTAATTGCATATAAGTATGAAAATAAGTACAACTTAGCAACTTGCCAAACATAACTAAAAAAAAGTAACGTTTGTTTTATTTAACGACTCCTCTAGAGCACATTGATTTTTTATCATCATTTTATCATCGGCTATTGGACGTCAATCATATGGTTATTCTGACATATTTATTTAGAAGAAACCTGCAACCACCACATAGGCTACTCTTTCCCATAAGCAGCAAGGTGTCTTTTATATGCACCGTCCCACAGACAGGACACCACATACAATGGCCTTTGATGAACCAATTGTGGACCACTGGTTTGAACGGAAAATAGCCCAAAATGCCAAACATAACTTGTAATATTGGGCCTACACTGTTGGGCCAATGTGTGTCTGCTAACTGGGTTACAGCGTGGTGCCAAAAAGGAAACTGCGTAGGTTATTTGTTAAGAATTACACAAATACCGGTTTTGCAACAATTACACAATTGTATGGTTTCGTGTTTCCACAGATGTTTACCACTATACGGTATGTCACGTTATCTCAAACACGATGACAAGCTAGCTGATAAAAAACACGTGCATGCTGCAGAAACATACAGACTATCTATCTTCCGACTGTGAACCTAAAGGTAAGGAATATTTGTTTATAGGTAACCAGCATATTGCTAATAACTGGCGGTATAGAAGATATTTTTATTATGACAAGTGCTACATAGATGACAAAAACATGTGCACACTAATTCTATTTTTTTGATTCAGTAAAAAGGAAAAGAAATGTGTTTTTTAATAGGTATTCAGCATATTGCTAATAGATAGTTGTATAGAAGATATTTTTATTATGACAAGTGCTACAGAGATGGCAAAAAAATGCACACAATAATTCTATGTTTTTGATTAGTAAAAAGCAAAAGAAATGTTTTTTTTTAGGTTTCTAGCATATTGTTAATAGTTAGTTGTATAGAAGATACTTTTATTAAGTGCTACACAGAAGACAAAAAATGCTCACACTAATTCTATGTTTTTGATTAGTAAAAAGCAAAAGAAATGTTTGTTTTTTTATAGGTATCCAGCATATTGTTAATAGTTAGTTGTATAGAAGATACTTTTATTAAGTGCTACACACACTAAGCCCAGAGTTTTTTTATTTTTAGTTTCTCAAACATAGGCACCCTCCCCCCACACACTACCAAAAAAAACAACCTAGAGTAGGAGGAAAAGAAAATAAAGATACAAAATGTCTTGGAAGGGGAAAATAAAATTTGGTATAAAATGAACTTTTCCAGTTTTACTAATTTAATTGGTCATATGCCTGCATACTTCTATATTCATCCACTATGAAAACTTATTCAACTTCAAAAAAAAGTTTGTTTTATTTAACGATGCCTCTAGAGCACATTGATTATTATCTTATCATCGTCTATTGGACGTCAATCACATGGTCATTCTGATATATGTTTTTAGAGGAAACCCGCTACCGCCATATTGGCTACTCTTTTCGATAAGCAGCAAGGGGTCTTTTATATGGACTGTCCCACAGACAGGACAGTACATACCACAGCCTTTGATGAACCAGTTATGGATCACTGGTTGGAACGGAAAATAGCCCAAACTGCAAATGGGTCCACTGAGAAGGATCCGAAGACTGACCGGTTCGCAGGTGGACATGCTACCGTTTGAGCTACATCCCACCCCCCACTCAACAAGATGAAGATAGGATAGTCAGAAATGTGCCCCTGCAATATCGCTCCAGTGACCAGTGAGCATTATATAGCATTGCCCCCTCCAAGACTACCTTCCAGAGGATTTGACCTTGAGAAAAAAGCTGTATGAGGACATGGCAGCCATAAGAAGGACTGCAGCATTTGTGAGAGGAGCTGGTGTTCCCATCTAAGTTTGTTTCATTTAACGATGCCTCTAGATAACATAGATTTTTATCTTATAATCAGTTATTGTATGTCAAATATAATAAAGGTCATTTTGACATATGTATTTAGAGAAAACCCACTGCAGCCACATAGGCTACTCTTTCCAATAACCAGCAAAAGGTCTTTCATATGCACCTTCCATCAGACAGGATAGCATATACCATGGCCTTTGGTGAACCAGTTGTGGACCACTGGTTGGAACAGAAAATAGCCCAAACTGCAAATGGTATTCCCATCTAATACATGGTGATTGAGGAAGATGAAGAAGAAACAAACTTTACTTTAAATGCTGCTCCCTACATTTTTTCGGCAAGCATATTAAGTATTAAGTACACACCCTCTAACAGAAGTTAAATCTATGAAGAAGAGTCTTAAAATAACCATATGGCAATAAGAAACTCCTACAGGTATTTCTAACCATATGGCAATAGCTAACTCCTACGAGTATTTTCTGCCACCACGCCACAGCAATCAACATAATCAGCAAGCAGAACTAGAGCTGTATACAAAACCGAACCGGTGTATTTAATAACAAAACAAAAATCAATTAATACCATATTGTACATTTTAAACATTCTGACAGCAAACCTAATTGTTTTAACCCATCTATTTACAGACACTTACTATATACTCGTTGACAAAAGTTAAGCACCATATATTTAACTACTAATGTAAATATATTCTTAACATACCCTTACTATATACTTCTTGACAAAAGTTAAGCACAATATATTTAACTACTAATGTAAATATATTCTTTACATACCCTTACTATATACTTCTTGACAAAAGTTAAGCACCATATATTTAACTACTAATGTAAATATATTCTTTACATACCCTTACTATATACTTCTTGACAAAAGTTAAACACCAAATATTTAACTACTAATGTAAATATAATCTTTACATACACTTACTATATACTTCTTGACAAATGTTAAGCACCATATTTTTCCTATTAACATAATATACTCTTTGTAACATTGTGTAGATTGTTTCAAGCCATCTATTTACACTCTTATTATATACTTCTTAGTAAATATTAATCACCATAAATTTTTATACTAATGTAAATGCTCTTTATAAAGTGTAGTTTGTTTTAACCAATCTATTTAGAGACTATTACTATATACTCCTTGGCTAAAGTTAAGCACCACATAATTTTCCTATTTATAGTATAATGATATTAATAATAATAAAAATATTTATTTTCAGAGGATAATACATTCAGTATTGTAACTAGCCTTCCACGAGTCCCTCTCTAATCTATATATTTACAAATATTATAAATTATTGTTATCCAGTCTTCAAAATAATTTGTTTTCCTCTAAGCAACCTGTTTACCTGTAATTATAACATATTTAATAACTTCTTTCTAACATGCTCTTTTTAACATTGTGTAGATTCATCAATTTACAAACTCTTACTATATACTCCTTGGCAAAAGTTAAGCACCACATATCATAGGTTATGCACTAAGGATTTTTATATGACTTGTCATTTGAACATACCAATGTAATTTTCGAGTTGACCAAATTTAATAGAAAGCTGATATTGCACTTTAAAAACATGTTATTGCTATTATTTTTATCATATTAATTTCATACAACTAGTAACAACAACAAACAAGTATGAGAAACGGCAAATAGACTTATTACCTTACATATACATGCCAGGGCTCTTGCCACATGTCATAAGATATGGTGATGCTTAACTTTTGTTAAAATGTATATGTTTTCTATTAAGTGAAAAGACGCTACAAATAAATAGCTATATAACAAACATGTGGAATTCAGCAGTAACAGAATTTATCTTCTTGTAAACTGAAATTTAATTTGGTGATGCTTAACTTTTGTTGAGATGTTAAGTGAAAAGACACTATAAATAAATTAACAAATATGTGTAAATCACCATTAACGTAATTTTTATCTTCTTAACCAATAATTCGGCAAGTTTTTGAAAAGTGAAATTTAATTTGGTGATGTTTAACTTGTGTTGAGATGTATATATGTTTTCTGTTAAGTGAAAAGACGTGAATAACTAGCTATATAACATGTGTAAGTTAGCACTAAGTGTGAAAGCTTACCTTCATTCTGGACAATAACTAATTTGTAGAAAAACAAACAGATGTTATTATAGGAGTGAGATTTACATGTAAAATAAAGTTTGTTTTATTTAATGATGCCTCTAGAGCACATTGATTTTTATAGTATCATTGGCTACTGGACATCAATCATATGGTCATTCTGACATATCTTTAGATAAAACCTGCTGCTGCCACATAAGCTACACTTTTTAATAAGCGGCAAGGGGTCTTTTATATGCACTGACCCACAAACAGGACAACACATACCACAGCCTTTGATGAACCTGTTGTGGACCACTGATTGGAATGGAAAATAGCCCAAACTGGAAATTCCTGTCAGTGGTATGACAGATATTGTGGTGTGTGTTAAGTTTGTAGAAAAATCGCTTAGAAAAGATCTCTTGCTGCTGATTGGAAATGGTAGCCTAAGTGGAAATAGATGTTTCCTCAGAACTGAGGTGGGTTTCCCATTCCAGCCAGTAGTTCACAACTGGTGTAATAAAAGTCATAGTATATGCTGTCTTGCATGTTGGATGAATGCATATAAAAGACTATTTGCTGCTAATTGAAAAAAAAAAATGACAGTAATGGATTTCTTCTGTGAACCATATGTCAGAAATACACTTTGATTGGCACATAATACCAATAGCTTGAACGGGATATAGTTCAAGAGGTAGTGTGCCCGCCTGTGAAGCAGTCGGTCATCGGATCGAACCTTCTCAGTCGACCCATTTGAGGTTTGGACTATTTTCTGTTTCAACTAGTGGTCCACAAATCATACATCAAAAGCTGTGGTATGTGCTGTCCTGTCTGTGGGAAAGTGCATACAAAAGACCCATGTTGCTTATCGGAAAGAGTAGTCTAGGTGGCACATTGGGTTTCTTCTAAAGAAATATGTCAGAATGACCATATGTTTGAATAGTCAATGATTAGATAAAAATCAATGTGCTCTAGAGGCGTCGTTAAATAAAACAAACTAATACTAATGGCTGCTCATTAACCATTGTGATTGTATGCCATTAAACAAACATTCCTTTCCTTTTTTATCTTATAAAGGGAAAAGTATTGCTTATTCTGTGGCTATTAGGTGTCAGACATATTGTTTTGCAATTAGTGGAAACCTGCTTCCACCACAAAGGTTACCCTTTCCGATTGGCAGCAAGGGATCTTTTCCCCTGCATGTACCCAGCACATTTTTTATTATTTTATTTTCATTCAGCAACTATTAGGTATCAGATATGGTGTTTTGTGACTCATGGTCTTCATAAAAAACTAGCTACAGCTACATAAGGATCTTTTGTATGCGCTTTCCCACAGATAGGACAGCACACACCACAGCTTTTTGATAAACCAGTTGTAGACCACTAGTCAGTGCAAATAGCATACACCTACCCACTGAGCTTTGTGAAGCACTCACTGAGTTGAAGCCAGTATCGAGGTTAAAAATCCTATGCCTTGATGAGATTTGATCCCAGTACCTATAGGGAAACTGCTCAGTCAAAGTATAAAAAAAAAAAAAAAAATTGGTTTTATTTAACGATGACTCTAAAGCACTTTTTTTTTTACCTTATTATCGGCTACTGGACATCAAACATATGGTCATGCCTTGATGAGATTTGATCCCAGTACCTATAGGGAAACTGCTCAGTTAAAGTAAAAAAAAAAAAAAAAAATTGGTTTTATTTAACGATGACTCTAAAGCACTTTTTTTGTTTACCTTATTATTGGCTACTGGACATCAAACATATGGTCATTCTGACATATTTCTTTAGAGGAAAACTGATGCTGCCACATAGGCTACACTTTCCAGTAAGAAGCAAGGATCTTTTATATGCACTTTCCCACAGAAAGGACAGCACATACCACGGCCTTTGATAAACCAGTTGTAGACCACTGGTAGGAACAGAAAATAGCCCAAACTGCAAAGGGGTCTACTGAGAAGGATTGATCTGGCAAACGACCGGTTCACAGGCAAACACACTAAAATAAAAAATTAGATGATTCTTGTGGTAGAAGAGAGAAGAATACACTGATCACTGATACACCATCTGGATCCATATCTGCTCTAATCTTAAGTTTTATGAACAACACCTGCTCCATTCTGTTGAAGAGATGGGATTTCTGTGTGTTCATGGTGATATCAAATATCAAATCATTAAGTAAAGCTTGCCGATTATGACTGGGAATTTATAACTGGTCCAGGTGCTTGTCCGATATGCTTGGAAAGGAACGAGTAGAAACCACATGTTGCAACATTCCAGGAATAAACAAGACAAACACCGACACCTCTGAGATAAAACTGGAACGTATGCACTGATGTTTATGGAACAGGACAGGAAAGGATTGTTTGTAAAGTAAAGTTTGTTTTATTTAACGATGCCTCAAGACCACATTGCTTTTTATCTTATCATTGGCTATTAAGAAGTCAATCATATGGTCATTCTGACATACATGTATGTATTTAGAGAAAACCCAGTACTGTTACATATCTTCTCAATAAGCAGCAAGTGGACTTTTATATGCACTGTTCCACAGACAGGACAGCACATACCATGTCTTTGATGAACCAGTTGTGGACCACAGATTGGAATGTAAAATAGCCCAAACTGCATACGGGTCCACTGAGAAGAATCGATCAGACGATCGACCGGTTCACAAGTGGACACTCTACTGTTTGAGCTACATGCTGCTCAGATTGTTTGTTTAACAACGTCCCAACACATTGTTTAATCAGCTGCCATTAGGTGACACATGGTCTTTAGAGGAAACCCATAACCATCACAGGCAACTCTTTCTGATTAGCAGCAAGGGATCTTTTATAAGCACTTTCCCACAGACAGGACAGCTCATATCATGACCTTTGATAAATCAGTTGTGGACCACTGGTTGGTGCATTGAGACTTATCTGTTGGAAAGCTCATTAAAGATCCCTTGCTTCTATTCAAAAAGAATAGCCTATGTGTCAGTAACAGGTTTCTTCTGTGAACCATGAGTCATGGGTACACTTTGAGACCTAAATAGCTGCTGATTAATCAATGCAGTGGGGTGTCATTGGTTGGCTGGTTGTATTTATTTTTGTGCTTATATCCAATTAAGATTCAACCACGATGTCCTAGGCACAAAACTTAGCTTTCTGTGCTATGTGTCCAGGACAGAGGTTAATGTTAGTAGGAGAGATGAAACCAGCTGCCGCCACACTAATGTGGCTACTTTTATTAATAAGCAGCAAGAAATCTTTTATATGCACTATCCTACAGACAGGACAGCACATACCATGGCCTTTGACGGGTATCATTAAACAAAAATTCTTTTTTGTTCTTTCTTTATCCCACTACAACCCAATTCGCTTCTTCAAAACCAAAAGGAGTAAAAAGTAAAGTTTATTTTATTTAATGATGCCTCTAGAGCATATTGATTTTTAGTTTATAATCGCTATTGGACGTCAACCATATGGTCATTCTGACATATGTATTTTAGAGGAAACCCGCTGCTGCCACATAGGCTACTCTTTCTGATAAGCTACAAGAGGTCTTTTATATGCACCATCCCACAGACAGGACAGCACATACCATGGCCTTTGATGAACCCGTTGTGGATCAACTGAGAAGTATATACCGATGACTGACCGGTTCACAGGCAAACAAGCTACCGTCTGAGCTAAAAGGGTGTACTTTGTAAGTCTGGGTTTGGCACTTACTGGTATCACTGAATGCCCCAAAGTGAGCTGCATCTGGTGTACAAAGGGTGTATGTATGTTTCTAAAGCTATTCCACATTTATCTTGAAATCAAAAGATATTCCACATAAAACTTGTATCTAGGTGAGAAACAGTTTTTGGCCCTTTTCTTCATTATCTGCTACCCCTACTTACACCCTTTTGGTTGTGAAGCTGTAAATTCTGACCCAAGTCACTCGACTCAGTCTGAACACAATCGATGTAATGCTATTGTCTGCGATTGTTTGAGATTGTTACAAACACCAGAAAGAAATTCTGTCGCATGGCCGGATTATTGGACGTCTAAGTGGCCTCAATGTTCTTTGTGCAAACTGGTCAATCAAGCGAACAAGTCAAGTCAATTTCAATTACACTAAGCCAACAAAGTGACGCTAATCCAAGTGAAATCGTCTCGTTGTTCAAACACCATTCAGTTATCGGCAGTGTATGTGTATGATCCTGCAAGTTAACCCAGAGTGAGTGCTCCGCAAGGCTCAGTCTGTAGGTGTATACCTCTCAGACTGACCAGTGGTCCACAACTGGTTTATCAAAGGCTGTGGTATGTGCTATTCTGTCTGTGAGATATTGATGTCTTTTATATGCACTAAGTGTAGTCATATAGGTGGCAGCAGCTGGTTTCGTATCTCCTACCTCTGTCCTGGACAGACAGCACAGAAAGCAGAGTTATGTGCCCAGGACAGTGTGCTTGAACCTTAATTGGATAAAAGCACGAAAATACAACCAACCAACCAACCAATATTGCAAGTTAGGACTTAAAATAAGCTAAAGGTCAAAAGAAAGTTTACTTGGAGAGTTTAATCATTACACTAAAAAAGTTCCAATTTTATTTAGTATTTCTGTTGGGTATAATTTTTTTTTTTTTTAATGACATTACTAGATCACATTGATATATTAACCTAATACTTGGCTAAAGGAACTTTTGGTAATTTTGACACGTAGTCAAGTGTGAGCCAGCCTCAAAGAGGTTTTGAACCACTGTCTTCAGCTTGAGAGTCCAATGAGGTTCACAATCAGTTTTAAAGACATACTGTTAATTTTGAAGTCTGACGTAAGAACAGCACATACAACACTGTTAAAAATGAAAAAGGAAAGGGGTGGGGTGTCCACATTTGATGTTTGAATAGGACTGGGAAAAAATGGTTTATTTTCACTTCCTTCCACTTGGAAAATATGTATAATATAAAAAAAATATGGAAAAGGGGATGCCTAGATCCCCTGGACCCCCCTCTGGATCCATTACTGGAAACAACTGTTTATTTAACAACACCAGCATTCAGCAGCTTTAAGACTCACAGTCTTCAGAAGAAACAAACTACCACCACATAAACTACTATTTCTGATCAGCAGCAAGGAACCTTTTCTATGTGCTTTACCACAGACAGAACAGCACATACCAAGGCCTTTGATAAACCAGTTTTAGACCACTCCCACACTTAATAGCTTTTGAATAAAAATATAATTTTTTGTTTTTTTAAATGTGTTGGTGTGTCATTAACCAATGATCCTTTCCTTTCCCAGTAAAAGTTAAATCATTGACACATTTCCATTTCTCCTCTATCAGAATGTCCTCATTTTTGACAACGCCATCTTTTTATGAGCAGAACCTGTGATGTCTAATTTATCAAATCCATATTTCTCAAACCGTGCTAACATTACAGCGTATCATATGAAGATAAATGATTTTATCATTCACCCCCAACTGCAGAGGAACTGTCGAAGATTTATGAGTATTCTCAAAAATCTTTGCACACTGAGAATGCTTCAAGAAATTGTTAAAATGCTTGTAAAATAGTTCGAGTGGTCTTACTAGTATGAAATCTTTATGAAACATGCTCATCAATATAAAACCACAATACAGATATTTAAGTTGAGGTATTAAAAAGGAAAATAGGTTTTATCTGGTAATAAGTATTTATATCTTTGACAATTTTTTTTTTAATATGGTTTTTCAATGAAATGAAATAATAATAAAATTTCATTGGTCCATTTTTATTTAAAATTTCTATTTATTATTATTATTATTTTAATGACACTACAAGAGTACATTGATTTATTAATCATCAACTGTTGGATGTCAAACATTTGGTAATTTTGATACATACATGTAGAGGCACTGATTTTCCACAATAACGGGAACGTGGATGGATTGCAGAAAAACCTATCTGAAAACATTATTACTCGTCTCCAAATAGTGCAGTTTATTAATTAAACATAAATTATTTCTCAGCATCAGTTTGAAAACAAAAAAATGGTTGATACTTGAATACATTAATATCTGTATGTGTTACACAAAAGTACCAGTTGTTTGCTTTGTATACTTACTTTCGTCGATTTATCAGAAAAAAACAACTGAAATTTTATTTATTTTTCTAAAAAAAATTTTTTTATCAAATTCTCCAACAGTTACACAAGATAAAGATTTATTACATATTTTGGGTCGATTTATTTATAATATTCATCATAATTTAAAATGATGAAAATTGGTTTTCATGTTTGGTAATAAATGATACAATTCAAGTCAGTTTTATGTGATCGATTCTAATTACAGTCTGAGATTTTTGCAAAAAACCTGAGAATTACTAAACTCGATGTAATTGGGTATTAAACAAGTTTCAATTCACGTTTTATTGTTGTTGTTTTTTTCATTTTTTTTTTTTTCATGTGTGCATGTGTGTTTTTAATGGAAAATATTTCAATGGAAAACAAAATGAAACGGAAAAAAACGTAATTTCTTAAATTCTGAAACAGAAAAGGGGAAAATGGAAACAGAAAATCAGTGCCTCTATATATGTAGTCAGTATGGGCCAGTCTCCGACCATTTACATTCATATATTTTTATTTTTTAAACAACACCACTAGAGCACATTGATTTATTATCATCGGCTATTGGATGTCAAACATTTGGTCATTTTGACACATAATGACTGTGAGCCTGCCTCATACAGGTTTTGAACCACTGTCCTCAAATTGATTTTTTATTTAAATTTTCATGCCATTCACATCAAAACCAACAATATTTGCAGGAGAGAATAAAAAATGAAAAATTTGCTCTTGAGAAAGTCTATCTAAACCTTTTTCATTTTATTACTAGATTTATGGATCTTTTTATCTAGTCAGAAGACTAAAAAATACAAATAAAATTGCCATTTCAGTTTGTTTGTTGTTGATAATAATCAGAAGGAGACAAAAAAAAAAAAAATTAAATCTCTATTCATTATAGACAGTATTACTATTTATTTTGACATTATAGTTGTTTTTTTAGTGTAGATCAGCTTTGGATTAAAAACAAAATTCTTTATTTCAGAGCGAAAAACCCAATAATAAAAAAATTAAACATAATAATATTTAAATCCACATCATGAATACATTTCTTCATTTCAAATTTTTAGATATTATCAACAAAATCAAATAATAATAATAAATATATATACATGTATATATAATAATAAATAAATAAATAAATAGATAAATAGATAGATAGATAGATAGATAGACGGACGGACGGACAGACAGACAGACAGACAGACAGACAGACAGACAGACAGACAGACAGACAGACAGACAGACA
>JAULBS010108743.1:0-15296 GCA_032355785.1 Symmetromphalus regularis | reverse complement strand
TATGTCAGTAGATTTACTCTGCCATATACCAGTGGATTTCCTCTGTCATATGTCAGTAGATTTACTCTGCCATATACTAGTGGATTTCCTCTGTCATATGTCAGTAGATTTACTCTGCCATATACCAGTGGATTTCCTCTATCATTTGTCATTGAATTCACTCTGCCATATATCAGTGGATTACCTATGTCGTGTCAGTGGATTGTCTCCGTCATGCCAGCGCATTTTCTGTCATATTAACTTCGGCTATTAGCAGATGACCCAGTCTGAACATGACAGTGTCCTTAATCTGTAGTTAGATATTAACACGAAAATGCTTTGTGGTTTGATAAACGATACTACTAAAGCATTACTGATCATCGCCTATTGGAGGTCAAACATTTAGAAATGTTGACACTTAGACAAGTATGAGTCAGCCTCTGACGGGTTTTGAACCACTGTCTTCAGCTGGAGAGTCCGTTGTTACTAACATGTAATATGATAATGATTGTAATGTTTAAGGGGAAGAAGATGAATTAGTAGAAGAAAAATAATGATGATGATGTTGATAATGATAATGATGATGTTGTTGATGATGATGCTTGTGGTTATGATGATGATGATAATAAAGATGATGATGATGATGGTAGTTTTGATGATGATAATAAAGATGATGTTGGTGATGATAATGTTGATGATGATGCTTGTTGGTGATGATGATGATGATGATTATAATAAAGATGATGTTGATGATGTTGATGATGATCATGATTGCTGTGGTGTTGGAGTTGTTGGTGATGATGATGATAATGATGCATTATAGAACAATTGCTGGCATTAATTTGACACAGGAAATGTTGCGTCTGTTCCTAAATGTCATGTCTGACACCAATCCTTAATTTAGAGCTATTAGAGCCTCAAAACACTTTACTACTACAGCACAACTACAGCACAGGTCGCCGTGACATGTTCCTCCATCAAATTGCAAACTATTCGAAAGCGTGTCCTTGTTAGATACAATACAATAAAATGTGCATCTACCGTGTCAGTCTAGACTTATGGAAGAGGTTAAAATCAATGTCTAGTTTGTGAAAAAAACTGACAATAAATCTTATCTAAAATCAGTGTGTGTCTGTTGAATAACGTCTAATATACAAGATAAAGAGTGTCAGAAACTGGAGTGCATTCATATCTTCTTTATACAGATTTCACAATTAATATAATAGCTTCTTTTCAATTTCAATTTCTATTCGATGCTATTCTTACATTAGTAATTTGATACCTACCAAATAACAGGATTATCTTTTGTCCAAACCAGGTTTTATTTTCAATGTCCAGCAAAGCTGAGTACACAGTGACTGTCCATTCTGACACCTCATTACCTGTAGTATCCCTTACCAATGTTTACATGACCGAGAAGACAGGGACCGACCAGGTAACAATTCACCCATTACCTGCCAATGACCCAAAAACCGGGTTGGTGTGGGGATGGTGATTACATCGTATTTAAATAACTGTACCATGCAGAATGTGTGTTGAAATGTTGAAATAAAATTTTACATCATTTTGAATTTAGATTCTGTTATCCAATACTCCTGATGAAATAGAACTCTTAGATTCATACCTGTATGACATGAAATTAAAATATTACGTTTTGTATTTAGATAATGTCGTATAGACCACTTCTAATGAAATGTAAACCTTATAAAATTTTGTATTTATATATATATTGCATGTCGTACTTCTGATTAAAAGCGTAATTTGCATTTTGTATTTAGATGATATAACATGCAGTTTCTGATCACATGCAAACCTTACAATATTTTGTATTTAAATGACGTAACATGCAGTTTCTGATCACATGCAAACCTTACAATATGTTGTAATTAGATGACGTAACATGCAGTTATGATGATATGCAAACCTTACACTATTTTCTATTTAGATGACGTAATATGCAGTTCTGGTGATATGCAAACTTTACAATATTTTGTATTTAGATAACGTAACATGCAGTTCTGGTGATATGCAAACCTTACAATATGTTGTAATTAGATGACGTGACATGCAGTTCTGATGATAAGCAAACCTTACAATATTTTGTATTTAGATGACGTAACATGCATTTCTGATGATATGCAAACTTTACAATATTTTGTATTTAGATTACGTAACATGCAGTTCTGATGATATGCAAACATTACAATATTTTGTATTTAGATGACGTAACATGCAGTTCTGATGATATGCAAACTTTACAATATTTTGTATTTAGATGACGTAACATGCAGTTCTGATGATATGCAAACCTTACAATATGTTGTATTTAGATAATGTATCTAGATTCTTTGGATGATAAGCAAACCTTACAATATGTTGTATTTAGATAATGTATCTAGATTCTTTGGATGATATGCAAATCTCATAACTTTGTATTTAGATGACGTAACATGCAGTTCTGATGATATGCGAATAGTACAATATTTTGTATTTAGATAATATAACAAGGTTTTTCAGATAATATGCAAACCTTATAACAATTTGTATTTAGATAATACTGCATGCATTAACAGTGGGATACCCAGACAACAAAATTAGTCACAGTATTTACTGCCTCCATAACGTGATTAAAGATTTCATTGGATGCTAGATCCTGTCACCAGTGAAGCTGGCAGAATGGTAAGGATCAAGAATGTCATATTAAAGAGACGCTTCAAACAGACTGGTGCATTGAGGCGCGTCGTTACCAACAGGTAACTGCATTAAACCATCGTTATTACGTTTGTTACGTCAACACGATATAACGCACTCTCTTCTTCAGTCCCGTTGCTAGGCAGACGTTAGATCTATGGGTAATTTTGCGAAGTTAATTCAATCTTTTTATGAGGACTACGTGGTGATAAAACTCAATTTAAAAGCATTGTGTGCTAATAAATGTATCCACTCGGTTGACTGTTCCAAAAACAAGAATAGTGCAGAACTAAGTTTATTATTTTTTTCATAATTGAGGTGACAGTAGCGTAAGTGGATGGAGATTGCGTAAGAAAGGAGCCAGTGATCATGATGACAGGAGGCGTGGTTCATGAGGTTTATGACTTGCACTATGGACTATCCAGAATGTACAAGCAGATGAAGTGTCACACAAGCGTCCTACTAAAAGTTAACATTATGAGACATTTATATTAATATACAGGATGAAATACGTGCATCTATATTAAGATGTTTTTATTTTAGTTTTCTCCTTACGATGTCAACAAAACGTTGAGATTAAAATCTTGTGGTTTTAAACAGACTTTACTTTTATCGTATATTAAGGGACAATAATGGTTGAATTGCAATACGTAATTTTATGCTTATATTTATTTAAGGTTTTAAACCCGCTCTCCTGGGCATACAATTGCATTTACAGATTGTTGTCTTACAGTTATAGCCTATTGGAACATACATTTTTTGTATACACACTTTACCTCTATATCATGAATATTTCCTGAAAACAAAGATAGAGTACAATGGGTTTCAAGGCAGATTTGATTACACATGTAGTTTGCTTTGGATTTATTTTGTTTAACAACACCACTAGAG
Organism: Symmetromphalus regularis; assembly: GCA_032355785.1. NCBI lineage: Eukaryota > Metazoa > Mollusca > Gastropoda > Neomphalida > Neomphalidae > Symmetromphalus > Symmetromphalus regularis. The sequence goes on along the minus strand of JAULBS010108743.1, from coordinate 11,735 downwards.
CAAGTTAATTTATTAATCATCAACTATTGGATGTCAAACATTTGGTAATTTTGACCCGAATTCAAGAGTGAGCCAGCCTCCAAAGGGTTTTGAACCACTGTCATCAGCTTGAGGGTCCGACATTTTACCGCTTGTCACCATAGCTTTTTTTTGGACATCATAAACATTGACAATCGTTAAGGACAGGACATGTTGCATGCAGGAACACGCATAATCAGCCCAGAAATGCAGTTCAATTGAAATGCGATTAAATAGGATTATTATTTAATGTGTGGTAATGACAAATCTCCTTGGAGTACATTACAATGCTAGTATAAGCGCCACTTCCCCTGTGTAATACGGTAAACAGAACAGCAGACTGTGTTATGTGAATTCCCAGGAGACCGTGTCAAGAGTTACGTTATAATAATGGTATTAGCATATCACCGCATAATCTCAGACACAGGAATGTATTAAATACATGCGTACTTAGACACCTCATATATGATATATAAATGATCATAATGTGAATATTTGAGGTCGTAACATTTTGACTGTGATTCAGGTACACACTAAAAACGAGTTGCTCAAAATATCCTTTTTACTTATTTTATTTTATATAGTTTTGTTCTGTTTAGACATCACTAGAGCAGAATGATTTAATAATCATTGGCTAATGACTATCAAACATTTGGTAATTATTATGTGCAGAAAACTGGCTACATTTTTTCATTAGTTGTAAGAGATTTTCTGTATGCACTTTCCCGCATACAGAACCACACATACCATAGCCTTTGATACACCGGTAGTAAGAGATCTATATGCACTTTCCCGCATACAGAACCACACATACCATAGCCTTTGATACACCGGTAGTAAGAGATCTTCTATAAGCACATTCCCGCATACAGAACCACACATACCATAGCCTTTGATACACCGGTAGTAAGAAATCTTCTATATGCACTTTGCCGTATACAGGACCACACATACCATAGCCTTTGATACACCGGTAGTAAGAGATCTTCTATATGCACTTTGCCGTATACAGGACCACACATACCATAGCCTTTGATACACCGGTAGTAAGGAGCTGGTTGCGACGGGAGTAAACCCAATTAGAGAATGCTCTCCGATGATTATATCAAAGGCAGTGGCACGTTTTATCATGTGTATGTGCATATGAACAATACTGTGCTATACACAGCAAACATAGCCACATATGTTTAACGTACGTTCATGAACGTAATTTTTTCATGTAAATAGGCAGACGTATGTTTAAAGTACGTTTAAAAAAAAAATGTACGTTAAACATAGATAAAAAAAAAAAAAAATCATATAAATGTTAAACATATGTTAATGACATACACAATAACATGGAAATGTCTTCTGTAGATATTTATAAGTTTCACTGTTGCTATGGACACCATATTGGTTGCTAAGGAAGGTATATTTAATTTGATTTTTTAAATATCCATTATACATTTCTGAATCACGTACACCTAAAATCCTACAAAGGCCACTTTTCTAATTACTTTAGACAACTGTTTTATCATTGCTAAGAACATTTACTAAGAAAACCTTGTTGATTTCTAGGGAAAGAAACACCATAAATACTAATATGTTAAACATGCGTTCTGTTAACCGTATGTTCAAAGAAACATATGTGAAATATGTTTTCAAATATATGTTTAACATAACATATGTTCAACATATATTTAACATGTGAAACATACATGTATGTTGCCAATTGATTTGTGAAACATGTGGCTATTTTTGCTGTGTATATGTTAACTTATTGGAATTTTTTTTTTTTTTTATCTGCTTTATGAACCTGCTAAACCTAAATATAGTTTTAGTGAAATAAAATAAAATTTTGCTTTTGAAGATTTTTTTTTTAATTTTAATTTCATTTAGGTTTTTGGTGGTTTTTTTAAATATATTTCTGACACTACTGTATAACAATGAAGAATAACTTTTTTATAATTCCAAAGCAGATCTACAAAAATAAAAATTAACATAATGGACAGTAAACAATTTTTTTCCTTCATTGCAACAATAAATATTTCAATTTTTGTTTGTGGGGGCGAGGGGGGGTGTTTAGCCACACAACACTAGAGCACACTGGTTTATTAACCATAAGCTATTGGATAACAAACATTTGGTAATTTTGACTCAATGTCAAGAGTGAGCCAGCTTCTAATGGGTTTGAACCACTGTCTTCAGCTTGAGAGTCCAATGTCCTATCACTGGATCATTGAGGATAAATGACAATTTTATTTTTACGATCATAAGGTGTGTACCAGGATAAAAATGTTATGCAATTATTTAGTACATATCCATATTATATAATATGCAATATACAACTATATTATTATATATAACATAATTTTTATATATAACATAATTTTTATATATAACATATATTGTTGAATTTTGATTTATGTAATAAAAAAAGGTTGTTCCTACCAAGAGAGCGCTTAACCCGAAGTTCAAGTTGGCCAGACTGCACTGCGTCTGCAATGAGCTGATTGACGTTCTCATTGGTTAAATGTGTGATGTCCTGTTTGTTGATTAACACTATCTCATCTTTGGTTTGAAGTTCGTTTACATCAGCAGCACTACCTGCAAAATCAGCACACAGTATAATGAGTATTTGTCTTAGTATAGTAGATACAAAAATAGAAAGTAACAAAGTCCTATGTATGTACAGTACATACATGTATACAAGGTTTCACATGATGCAGGAATCCTGCATATTTGATGCAATATTTCGCTAAAATACTCCTAAATAAAATATGGACACACCATGGTTGACGCAAAATATTTCTGACATCAATTATTATTATTATTTTTTAAATACACTAAAACCTATTGTTTATGAGAAGAAAAAACAATGGATTCACATGTATTAGTATTGTAAAGATAGAATAGTGGATAATTGATAAACATGTATTAGTATTATAAAGATAGAATAGTGGATAATGGTATGTATGTAATATAAACAAGACATTATTCTGTTAATTATGTGATTGAAATAATATGCTTGACTCCCATTTTTGAAAGCTTGACTCCCAAAATAAAACACTTAGATTCAAGATGACTCCCATTTTCCAGATGCTATGTGGAACCTTGCATATACATACATGTACATGTACTATATTATTATTATTATTATTATTATTATTATTACATACACAGATACATATAGAACCCCTGCAATTAAGAAAATATCCATTGCAAAATAAATGCTTTCTAGAAATAGTGTTCACAGCATTTTCCATGGCAATTTTAGTGTAAAATATACTTTATTTTTAAGAATAAGAAAAAAATAAATCTTGAAAATAAAAATTTAGTCCGTAGAAAAAAAAAAGTGCCATGGAAAATGAAAAACAATTTCAGGGGTTGCATATAAATGTATGGTCAAGTGTCCACTATTTGTGCCTGTTGTCTTTTCGTGCCTTTACGGAAATGGCGATATGTCGCCAGCGCATGACCTCCGCATGCAGTTCTGGCTGCAATACCAAACATTAAGCGTTAACAAAGTTACACAATGCTCCAAAATTAAAAATGTGCCATAAACAGGTAAATAATACTATGATGAACTTTAGACTTGAAAAATTACCAATTTTCACTAATCCCAAAAATCAGCTTTCAAAAGTAACCAAAATTTTGCAGAAAAGTTATCCGATTAATTCTCTGTGCAGGTCGTCTGCATTCTTGACCTTATTTACTACCTTGTGATATCAAATAAAAAACATATGAGGCCAAATCGAAAAAAATTATTAGTGTTACAACGAATAGGGGTAAAATGAATAAAATGTCTTCTAACGTTATTGGAAGATGAAATGATTGGATTAGATGTATGCGATTCTAATCAATAATAATAATGAATGTTATCTTTTTGCTGTGTTTTTTTGTTTTGTTTATTATTATTATTATATACATGTAGGTGATATTTTTTTGTTACCACTGTTCGTCAAATCAACCCAATGACTCATTATTGTTAGATCGTTTCTGTGTTGCCGTGTTAATAGTTGAAACGTTAATGGTTTTTTAATTGACACTCCAGTTATATAATCTTGTTGAATTTTGATGACAATTCTTTAACAAAGTTAAATTTAAAGGAAAAAGTCCTGAACAATCCTTAATGTTACTGGCGTGGCCTACCCTGGTTTTCGTAGAAAGCACAAAAAAGACGACTCTCGTCTTCTGTCAAAGTGAATTTCACCCAATGTTTCCAACCAGCGTTTTAACAATAAATAGTACTTTGTGCTTCCATTCTGATATATGTAAACTAATCATAAAAGGCCACTTGATAAGATTACTAAACATTTATTTATTTATTTTGTCGTTCTTAGTAGATATCCTGACATAACTGTTATGGGGCACGAAAAATGAACTCGGCACTGTATATGTATATTTGTATGTAGTATTTTCTTTCATTGTAAATATGTTTTTTCATTGTTTACTTTGTTAAAAAGGAAGGGATGTCTTCATCCGGTCCCCTAGAATATGTCCCATCACATAAATAATAAATAAATAAATAATTTTTTTAAACCATATTTATTCCTAATTTAAAAATTCTTTATATAATTTTATTAAAATTTATCTTTTTTCTTTAAGTTGACCCAAACTAAATTTATGCAAGAAACAACATATTCATGATGATAAAACACCCAACTATAGCATTTGTTATACTAAGAAAGATAATTCTACTTTTAGTATCCAAGAATGTAGAACACAGTTATTCCCCTTGTAAAGTTGAGATGAACAAGTTATAATATCTAGATTACAAGTTTTCTAAAGATAGTTTATATTAAAATAAGTGTGTTTTCTGTCATCATACTTCAACAGTGAAAGCAAGTGATTCATGACTGAAAACTCCAATTCTGCTTACATTACTACGCTATGTTAACCCTAACCAAAGTCACCTGTGAAAACCCATATGCACAGTGAAAGAAAAATACTACGTGTACAGTGAGATATTTTCCATTTCTGTACCCCTCCTTTACTTATTTGGTTTATATACTGAACAACAAAAAGGAACTCGAATGTTTGTTCAGATCCAGTTTAAATTAGGCGAAAAATTTATTCATGATAACCATTGAATGAAAAACGCTTTACACTTCTCTGCATGTGCCTCCAGTTAGCAAAACAGCCAACGTCAAAATATGGGTAACTTTTATTCAATCAAGCATTGCAAATGAAGTTACATGTATTACAGTTGGAAGATTTAAATTTTTTTAAATAGATGCAAACCATTCACAACTCTCCATGGTTCACACCCATTTTAACATATTTTAACACTTAACTTTGATTTATATTTTTGTGCTGATGTATCATTAAATATCTATTCATTTATACACCCAGAGTGAGGATGTCATTTGAATATACATATATCTATGCATAGGAGTTTTAGTACTGTATTTATTTAGTTATAAGCAATGTTGCCAGTAAGACAGCAAGTGTTTCTGGAGTGTTTTGGGAGGGGGGGGAGGGACCTTGTAAGACGAGGTGAAATTTTCAAGAATTTCTGAGCATGTTGTAGCTGATGTTCACTGAAAAAACATCAGAATTAACTTCCATGCACGGATAGCCACATTATTGAGTGCTATTGAACAGAAAATTACAAACATACCTTTGTTTCAGACAATATTTTTATCATTTATGTCCAGTATTTATCCATACATTTAACTATCCACTGTTTTGAAAGTGCTGAGTAATTAAGTTATGGTAGACAACTCTTGACATTTGGCTCTGTTCACGCACCAGAAATCAGCCATTTTTGTGACCATCTATCGTAACCGGAGATTGCTGAAAACAGCGTTTTCACTTTAGATCATGCTTATAAGACGGGTCATGTTTTTAAGGCCGGTTCTAGAGGGGAAAAAGATCGCCTTGTAGCCAAATAAATATGGTACTTAAAATCAAATTGGAATACTAGTAAGGTTGTTTTTTGTTAAAAGGCCTTTTGATGTTATTTTTGTAAAGCTTTTTCCTGGATGAGTGTTTTGCATATATCTTTGATCTAATGAAGCCTTTCTATGAAGAAAAAACACAACTCATTTGTGTTACTGATTATACACTTTAGGTTCTGATGCTACACCTGAAGACTATCAGAGCATAGCGGTCCATTTTGAAAATGAAAAAAATCATTTTCTGGCTGGCAAATTCTTCTTGCTGAGTGGACAATACAACCGGGTTTGTAACAGCATATTTTATTTGTAAACAAAACCTTGTACCATAGAATTTTCCAAAAGATTTAAATGTTTTGTTGTTTTAATGTTATTTTGAATTAAAATGATTTTAAGTTTTATGAAATAAATAAACTTTAAAAATGCATTTTTACAGCTGCATGTTTGCTATGAAACATATAAATAGGAAAATTAACCCAGTTTAAAAGATTATTTGTTCAGAGTTTTTACACATGGGTACATCCACTGAAGGTTTAAGTATGTCCCCAATATGTGATTGGTCCATGTTCAGGGTGTGAAAGATGAGATAGCACTAATGGAGGGCATTTAAAGACTGTTGTTTAAGAACACTTTTATACCTGTTCTTAAAGTTTCAGTGGACCCATTTGCAGTTTGGGCTATTTCCCGTTCCAACCAGTAGTCCACAACTGGTTCATCAAAGGCTGTGGTATGTGCTGTCCTGTCTGTGGGACAGTACCTATAAAAGACCCCGTACTGCTTATTTGAAAGAGTAGCCTATGTGGCAGCAGCAGGTTTCCTCTAAAAATATGTGAGAATGACCATATGATTGACGTCCAATAGCTGATGATAAAATAAAAATCAATGTGCTCTAGAGGCATCATTAAATAAAAAATAAACTTTGTTTTTGAAGTTTAATATAGGGTCGCTGTTCATTAAAAAAAAAAATTCAGGTTAAATACTTGTTACATATTTTAAATTTCATACAAGAGTACTGCACATAAAGAACATTTTCAGGTTACTTATTTGAGTATGACTTTGTTACAATCCTAGGCAATGAAACATTTCCTGCGCTGCAGTGGAGAGGACAGCCAGGCTATAGAGCTGGCCATAGAAACAGTGGGACGTGCTAGTGATGACGTTTTAACTCGACAACTCATTGATTTCCTCATGGGAGAGACAGATGGAATACCTAAGGTCAGTTTGTGTGTGTGAGATATTTTATTTAGGGAGAGCTTACAAGTGCTTTAATAAAGTTCAAAAAGTATCACAGGGGGTTCTTGTGCATCTTGAAAATTTAAAAACATAAATTTTCAAGTTCTTGAATGTCTTTGAATTTCAGGTTTGTCAATAAAAGTCTGTGAAAATCTTTAATTTCTGTCTTATCTGTTCAAAAAAAAGAAAAAAAGGACTCCAATTCTCTGCCTCCCTTTAATCTTCTGACTACTGTCCTGGATGACTGGCTGTTTTGATGAAAGAAAATGTTTTTGAAAATTGCTAAAACCTATCTTTGAAAGTCTTTGAAAACTATTAGTTTTTTTGTTAAGAAAAATGTGCAAGAACCCTGTATTGGTTACAGTGCTTAACATAAATAAAAATTGCTCATAGAACAGGTAAATCCTGGTTTTAACATTGTAAATAATATCTATTTCTAAACAATGCTTATATTTAGTGTATTAGAAAAAAATACAAGTAGGTTCTATGTTATAAGTTTAAGAGAAAAACAGAGTAAAATCTACTATTGCCATCAATCAAACAAAATTGTGCATGATGGATTTTATTTATTTATTTATTTAACGACACCCGGCACAAAAGTAAACATAGGCTATTTGGGGTCACATTATGGTTAATTCAAACTTATAAATTTTTTCCAATCATATATACAAAGAAATCAATTATATCAAAACGTATGCACAATATATTAACGAAATAAACTAAAACCATGAAAAAACTAATTTTCTGTAAAAATCGGTCTCCTTTAAAAACTTAATAATAAGTTGTGGGTGGAATCGGAATGTGTGACGGATTTCAGAGATTTTAATATATGGGTAATAATGTTAAAAGCACACTGTTCTATTGGTATATGTTCTTTGTGTTTTAAAACCACACAAACATGAATATTAAGTTAGCTAATAGTCATCACAGGTCAGTGTTCTGATTGCCATTTGCAGGATGCCAAGTTCCTGTTTCGACTATACATGGCCCTGGCACAGTACCCCGAGGCTGCTAGAACAGCCATTATCATTGCCAGAGAAGAGCAGAATGCAGGTAACTAATGATTTGTTCATTAATTCAGTTTGGTATCATTGTAGTGGATGTTTTCATGAGGCCATCATGGCATATAATAAACAGAATGTAAAATATCTTTAGTAGAAGTGAATCCAGTTTGTACAAATTTTGACAAAAATGTTTTCATGATAAAATGTATTTAGTCTGTGCTACTGAAAATAAATATTACATTATTCTTGTGCACTTAGTAAATTTAGTCTGTGCTACTGAAAATAAATATTAAATTATTCTAGTGCACTTAGTGAATTTGGTCTGCTACTGAAAATAAATATTAAATTATTCTAGTGCACCTAGTGAATTTAGTCTGCGCTACTGAAAATAAATATTAAATTATTCTAGTGCACTTAGTGAATTTAGTCTGTGCTACTAAAAATAAATATTAAATTATTCTAGTGCACTTGGTGAATTTAGTGTGTGCTACTGAAAATAAATATAAAATTATTCTAGTGCACTTAGTGAATTTGGTCTGCTACTGAAAAAAATATTAAATTATTCTAGTGAATTTAGTCTGTGCTACTGAAAATAAATATTGAATTATTCTAGTGCACTTAGAGAATTTAGTCTGTGCTACTGAACAAAAAATTAAATTATTCTAGTGCACTTAGTGAATTTAGTTTGTGCTGCTGAAAATAAGATTAAATTATTCTAATGTACTTAGTGAATTTAGTCTGCTACTGAAAATAAATATTAAATTATTCTAATGCACTTGAAATTGTTACTGCGATATTATATGGTAAATTTAATAAGTGTTAATACTTTCTTTAGGTAACTACAGAAATGCTCATGATCTGCTGTTCAGTATGTACCAGGAACTGAAGGAAAATAAGATAAAGATACCCACCGAGATGGCTACCAACTTGATGATACTGCATAGTTACATACTTGCCAAGGTTAGAAACAGTTTATCAATATTACAAATTTACATTGGACACTAGTTCAGTCAATCTACTAATTGAAAGTGAAAATATTTTATTCAAACATTAATATGCTGGTGCATTTTCGAGAGTAGTAAAGGATTAGAATTCTTTTAATTTCTGATACGTAGAACCAGCGGCGTAAATCCAGGTGGGGGAATGAAGGGTCACATCCCTCCACTTTTTGGACGGGGGAAATGCCTTTATAATTATCCCCCCTTTTGTTTGCTTTGAAAAATTGAGATTAAAATGCCTAAATAATAATCAGTATTTCTCTTTATTGTATCAATGTCACACTTAACTAAGAAGCAATTTTTACCCTTAACTAGAACCCAGTGTTTTAAACTGCTATGATTCCATACTTCCTGTGTTTTATTTTGACCATGTTTCATCTTCAGGTTCATATCAAGAGAGGTGATCACTTGAAAGGAGCAAGAATGCTGATTAGAGTTGCAAACAACATTAGCAAATTTCCTTCACGTATGTGTCTTTAAAATATTGACTAATTGTTACTAGAGGTGATCCACAATAGCCAGTGTTTACTTTTGTGTGCAGGGGGGTAGGGGTGGGGTGGGATCGTTAAATAAATAAATAACATTCCTACTAGAGAAGCAGGTAGAGACAAATATTATGAATATCTGATGTTTTTTATTCATCTTAGTTAAGTCCTGTTTTTAGGTTCAAATATTTGGAAAACTGCTGAAATTTTACACTTTGTCCAGAAGGTTAACTGTTTTTGGTAACCATATTGCTAAAAAAAGGAACAGACCCTAATTCAATAGTTCAGTTATTTCTTTTTCTTTTAACATTGGTAGATGGTGGGTGGAAAGGAAATGTTTATAAAACAAAATATTTTTAAATGTCCTACCAACTTTTATTTTTGTCTTAGAAAGACACAATTTATTTTTTAAACTTATTTTTGTTTTAAACAATATTTATTCCATCAAATTGTTGTGGATGGGATTAGTCGACAGACTGATAGGCTACATTATGACCTACATACATAGTGTATTCTGATAAAATTTACTACAACAGTAAAGTGAGAGACACAAGGAGAAAGAGAGAGAGAGAGAGAGAGAGAGAGGGAGAGAGAGAGAGAGATGTAAATATGAAGCAGTTGTTAAATTTCAAAATGTTTACTATTTGAAATAAAATCCTGAACAGATTTGAAAATGTCCATATTTTCCTGATTTGTTAAACTTACATAGGATTGGTCAGTTACCAACATCATGCAAACCTGGATATTTTTAGATATAAAACTATGATCATATTCTTATTTTAATACGATTGATTTCAGATATTGTGCCATTGTTGACCTCCACTGTTGTCGAGTGTCAGCGCTCGGGACTGAAAAACTCTGCATTCAGCTATGCGGCAATGTTGATGCGACCGGAGTATCGTAATGAGATTGATCTAAAGTACAAGAAGAAAATTGAACAAATTGTGCGGAAACCGGACAGAACTGAAGAGGACGAGCCACTGACCCTATGTCCTATATGCAGTTTCCAATTACCCGAAACAGAACTAATCTGCCCCGAGTGCAAAAATAACCTGCCTTACTGTATTGCCACAGTATGTATCACCTACTTTCTTTTAAATTTTGGCTTAATGAAATATTAATATACCGAACAGCAAAAGAAACGCAAATGCTTGTTCAGATCCAGTTTAATCAAATTAGATGAAAAATTCATAAAAGTCATGCTGCGCACGCTTTACACTTCTCTGCACATGCCTCCAGTAAGCAAAACAGCCAACGTCTAAATATGGTTAACTTTTATTCAAATTTGCATTTATTTTGTGGTTCAGTATATAATCTGTTTGGTTTGATCAACTTTAGAAATGGTTACTCATCTATTTTTCACACATTACCTTTTGTCCTTGTCACTGCTGTACTAAGTACTGTAATGAACGGTAACTCTCTGACCCATTACTGCTGGTTGGTTGTATTTATTTTCATGCTTATTTCCAATTAAGGTTCAAGCATGCTGTTCTGGGAACATAGCTAAGCTTCCTGTGCTGTCTGTCCAGGAGATACGAAACCTACTGTCACCACACTAATGTGGCTACTCTTATCAATAAGCAGCATAGGATCTTTTATGTGTGCTATACCACAGACAGGATAGCACATACTGCAGCCTTTGATAAACCAGTTGTGGATCACTGGCTGGTGTAAGTGGTATACACCCTGAAAATTAGTCAGTACATTTTAGTGTTCTGACAACAGACATGTGATTGTGTAGTTATTAATATCTGTAAAATGCTATGATAGCTAACTAAAGAAGGATTATGTGTTTGTGGTCACTCACACTTTTGCTGTACGCTTGTTGTTAAATTCTAATTGTATGTTGTATGCAGTGTATTTTGAACTTTCCTGTTTGTATTATACTGACATCTTTATTTTTCACTTTTTGTTATAGGGCCGTCATGTGCTGAAAGAAGATCTGACAGCTTGCCACAACTGTGATTTCCCAGCCATCTTTGCTGAGTTTATTAAGTGTGTCTTTCATTTTCTTTATGTCATTCAAAATATTCATCTCAAGCCTGGAAATAATTATTTTAGTTCAGCTGGTCAAAATGTCCAGCATCAGTCAATTTGTGCCGGACATTAAAGGAAATG
>JAULBS010108732.1:0-15296 GCA_032355785.1 Symmetromphalus regularis | reverse complement strand
TTCTTATGTCTGTGATTCACTAAATGATTGTACTTGTTGGTGGCAAAACTCTGTATCTATCCGAGATGGAAATCCCACTTAGGCTTAGAACTTTTCAGCCACCCCTCGTATGTAGTATGCTTACTTTCATGAAATTGCCATCGCAGTTCCATAGCAAAACAATTTTGTAATGACAATTAAGTACGATCATACATTTTACTGAATTTCAAGGGTTTTGTCTTTTGATTGTATGAATAATTCTTTTAATCAACCATTTTTCATTTTTTATGTTGTATTTAGAAAATGTTAGTGCAAGAATTTATTAACACATTTTAATATTTGTGAACTACACTTGAGCACTCATATAAATGTATACAGAGTTATTTCTGGCCTTAACACCATTTGTATTATGATTTTGTTCTAAATTTGCACAAACTGATGAGAAAATAAACAATAACTGTTAGAAGCATTCACTTTTGTACATCTAAACTTAGTGGCTTAATCCTTCACATCATGGTTTCTATTATAGTATTAAACTTATAAAAACATCATAGCATAGTCGACATGTCATGCATGTCTCAGCATCCGGAAGTTGGGATAAAATGCTGGACAACAATCCATCACACTAGAGGTCTTCGCCACAGTTGGGCGGAAGTGATGACATGCTAGTTGTTTTGTCTGAATGCAATTATTTGATAATGATCCTCTGCAATGCTCGTCAGATATGTTCTTTTGCTGCGATACATAAATAACCCGACTGGTCGATTTGCACAAACATCACAGGATGACATTCAGACCATACTGCAAATAAAGAGAACCCGAAGCTGGTGCTACAGCAAATACCACGACAACATCCAGAATTTCTAATCACCCCTCTATATTTCTTTACTACTCGTTATTCTAGTAAGACAGTCAATTTTCTTTAAATTTTGTAATTAAAAAAAATATATATAGTAATAAAATTGAAATTATGTTCCAGTTAAATCTTATATAAAATATATATGTATAATTGACGGACATGTTAAATGTTTCACATGAAATGTTATCGACTGATGGGTGGTATCTGTTACTCCTCTGGTGACAAATCTGTTTGTTCTAATAGCTATTTAGTTGGTGTGAAGTTTGCTGTGGATTAACAAAAGCTGGACATCCATTTGAGCTGTCATGCAAATAAGGATGCTCAAGAGATGGTGGGCAAATCTGTATTGATGTTGAAAGAATAAGACTTGAATTACAGAAAATCATATTTATCATGCCCATTTGATAACAAAATATAAGTAATCCTGAATCCAAATCAAGTTATGCTTTTGGATAGAAGCCGGCACAGAAAGCCAAGAAAGTGGGGAGCAAATAAAGTGCGGATTTTATATGTGCGAAGTACACCATCAGTAAACAAGGATTTACATGCAGCAGACTGCCGACCAAAGAAAATTGTTCACTATTGTGGTAGGCTTTCAGTTTTCCAATCGAAAACAGTTTACTATGGTCTTTGAAATGCTAATTTGTATATGTTTTTTTTTAACTCTATGCCGATTTAGTTATTTAAATACATGTATAGTGAGTTCACTGTATTTGATGGAAATACCAGAAAAAAACAGAGGATATTATCATCAGGAACAGATTGCTGGAAACTATATTTTCATAATTAAGGTAATAATTACTGTAACAATAACCCCTAGTAAACAAAAGGCTTCTCTTGAAGTTTACTATAAGTTTATGAAAACAGGTATTCATTTTTGTTCTGTGGATTTTGACTTGGTTTTTGTACAGTATGTTAACTTTGTTTTTAAAAATTAAAGACTTGCAGATTACTAAGCATTCTTTTGTTGTATTTACTTTTCAACTATTATTGTTTTTTCGTGTATTTGAACACCATCTGGTATTTCCATAAAAAACAGTCAAAAAGTAAAAAAAAACATATGTAATTTATTTTAAAATGTTTTAAATGTAACCATATTTTAATCCCTAATAGCCAATGGTTATTTCTTTTGTGCTGGGGGAAGAGGTTTAAACAAATATCAAATAAATAGGAGCAAGGTGTAAGTTTATGTTGGATCATCTAAATATGAGGTGTTATGTATTGTAAGATTTGATCCACTGGGCTATCAGTGGTCAAGAATTACTAGTTGTGTATCAAAGGCATACAGTGTCCTGTCTCTTGAGAAAATGCACATAAACACATGTAGTTGCTACTCTATAAAAAGTAGCCTATATTGTAGTGACAGGTTTCATATGTAGATTGTGTGTTAAATTACATGGTGTTTGACACCTGATAGCTACTGACCAAAATGCTGACGTATTGTTAAAAACTAATTTTTTTTTTTAATAGTTGAATGCACAAATTTAATTATTCGTTTAAAAAATGATGACCAATTTCACCGTATGATTAATATTTTTTTTCTGCCTAGTATTTGTATTTGTTTGCATTGTAACAAAGTAGTGTTTATATGTATGCATGAATTCATTGCATTATCAATAATAAATAATTTCTATATATATATTTTTTAATTTGTATTCAGATGTTTTATTATTATCATTATTTATATATAGCATACTTTCTGATTGCCTGGGTGTTTCCACACTTCAGTCGACTCATTTCTGCTATTGTTTGTATTATTCATGTCAGAGCATCGGCAACTTATGAATATTTATGGACACTGTTTGGAATGTTCGTGTGCATACTAAACCTATGCTTATAACTTTGGGCAGTTTTTTCTTCATTAATATGGTTTACACATTTGTAATTATATGAATATTTTTGTTCAACATTATTCACAAATTTTATGGATGCATTAATTAGTAAGTGTTCCTTAAGGCTCGATGGGTAGGTATATGCCACCAACACGAACCAGTTATCCAGAACTGGTTATCAAAGGCCATGATGTGTACTGTCTGTGGGAAAGTGCATATAAAAGATCCCTTGCAGTTAATTGAAAAATGTAGCTTATGTGGTAGAGAGTTTTCTCTAAAGATCATGAGTTGCAGAACACCATATGTAGGGATTTATTCAGGCTTTATATGGTATCGAACATCGGTCCCTTCCCAAAGGCAAATGGGTCTGAAAATCCCCAATTTCAGGACTATAAATTCCCAAATTCGTTAATAGATATAATATTACAGTTACATAAATTCATTATTTTGAAATAAACTTCCTAATTATGACTAAAATTGAGCTAATTTTCCCAATCCCTTCAGCCATAGAACCCTTGTGAAAAATCATTGATAAATCCGTGATATGTCTAGTACCTAATAGCCGGTGAATAAACAGTTGACTGTGCAGGGGTGTCGTTAAACAATCCTTTCCTAATAAAAACTTCATGTCATTTGTCAGTATGTTAAGACTAGATAGCAAGAAATCGAATACCTGATATTAATTTATTATCTTAAAGAAAACCAAATATCAGAGGTAGTAATTAATGCTCACCTTTCAATGGATGGATGGATAGACAAACTAGATAATCACTATAGATTTCTTTACAAGGCCAAATTAATTTCAGGTTTTTGAATTAATTAGTTTTTTGCTCACATAAATCACAACCTTGCCTGAATGCACAATAAATATTCTCTCATTTGTATTGGGCATGGTCACATATTGTATTATTAATGACCAGTTAGGCAACATAAATGTTGCTTTCCGCCACCGCCGTTCAGTGACTTGTTAAATAGCCTCAAGGTTCTGTATAACTTTATGACATACAACACGGCATGGCTGGACAAAGTGACATAAACACGGTAGACTGTTATGTGCTGTCAGATTGATTTTTATCATGACCATTGCAGTTTGATTGAAGATACCTGATCAATATTAACAAGACAGCTTAACGCTCTTTAGCTGGTCACAAGATATTGGTGCGTGAACAAGCTAATGGTTTCTATTTTGTGATTTGGGATTTCAGGTGTTAGGATACCATTTAATTGTGACCAAGTGTCAAGAGTCTTGACAGAGGTTTATCGTGGTCATTTGGGCCTCATCAGCTTATGTGTTGAAATTAATGGATATTTGAATTCATAATTGTCCACATTCTACCATTTCTGGATGTTTTGTTACATTAATATTGACAAAATCTTGGTAAGTTTTTATTTATCAAGTAAAAAACCCATGTATTTTCAAAGTGAGAATTATAGAGGAAAATAAAAATGTTTTCTGAGAACTGTAAAACTTTGCAAATAACATACACTGATATTTCCAAAACTTTGTTAAAAAGTTTTAAAGTTAATCTTCATAGATCTTTTGACTAATTGTTAAATGTTAATGAAGTAAATTTAAACATAAGTCATAAATGGTATATAAGGCTAATAAAACATTAAAAATTGGTCTGTTTTCATGTTTTATATACAATATTTTCTTTATTAAAGTTAGCGGTACCGGGTATATACTTTAACAGATGCCAAAAAGCTATAACAAAAATGGTCCTTTAGCAAAAGCTATTATTGGTTCTTAGGGACTTCTTTTAGGTCCGTTTTAACTTATATTCTGAAAGATTCATCTTTTTTCTTCTTTTTTTTTTACACCAGAAATCCCAGTTAAATTAGATTAACCATAGCATTATTAATCCTCTTGAAATTATTTTTAATTATTTAACCTCTATAGCAAATACATAAAACATATATCTATTCCAAGTTGAAAGGCGTTGCCATTTGTAATCTAATTTATGGTAGACTAGCCAACCAAGCACATTGTTAATCATTATTTGTTTATCATGTACATAGAGATTAATAATTAATCGGTTAATATACCATAAAGATAGGGTTTTATCAAGGAAGGTGAAAATATCAAATGTTGTGAGGGTCTGTACCATTTCAAGGTAAAGCTGATGCTTGAAAGTAGTACAGGTAATTAAACTGCTACTTGATTTATTGTATTTTTTTAAATACTGGTTATAACACTATAGTCTGTTTACGCTACTTGGAACATGAATTTTTGTCTATTACTTTAGTTTGCGTGAACCTAGGCAAAAAAGGACTAGCGTTTTGGAAATAACAAAAATGTCCTATGTCCAGGTTTTTTTCATTACTTTGTCAAATAATAATTTAAAATATTACCTATTCATTCGTATAGGAAAAATGAATATGTTTCACAGCGATGATACAAATGGAATACAAGTTAATTACAAAGTGAGGTAACTACCCATTTTAACATTCCGAACATCTCGGTCATTTCCGGTAATGTTCGTCGTTTTTTTTGCTTTAATAAATAAATCTTTGAAAATATGACATTGATATTAAATTATAATAAATATATTTATAAAATAATAACCACGTACCATAGAAATGCATTATACAAATAATGACCTAACATCCCCATTTTTATATGGATTTGTCTGACATCTGCAAAAAAAAGAAAGATGATGGTCAAATTAATGCTGGCTTGAAATGCAGAAACAATACTTTTGACTGCTGTTTAAACAATACAGAACCAATGGACACCCCAATCCAGACAAAAAATGTGACATTTCTTTTTTCGTAAAATATATCAACATTAATGAGGTAAATTATATATTTTGTTTTTTATTTGTCAAAAATCATGTTCCAAGTAGCTCAAACAAACTATAGTATTTTTCATATCCCATTCTATTCCTATGCTGATAGTAAGCTTCTGCCTTTAGCCAATATTGCTTTTAACTACAGATAGAATTCTCAATTTTATAACTTACTAGCTAACATCCCCACCACTTGTTTTATTTTCCTAATGATTTTAACTAACACAGTATAGAGTATTTTAGGAATTGTTGTGGTTTCAGTGTCTTGTAGTTTGCAATACACTGACAGTTTTAAAATGTACTATTTGAATTGATACTACATAATACTTAGTGGGCTCAGTCAGAAAATATTCTACTTATAGGGCTCATTTATTCTGGTCCAGGGAGATATTTTGTTTGATTGTGTACTAAAATTAAAATGTACCATTGTTTCCTTTGCAATGCAGTCATTCTTAGTTCTAAAATAAAAAGATTGTTTGGTCATGAAAATCCAATTAACCGTACCATAATTAAATGTATGTATCGGACACTGACAATAAATATTTTATAAATGAAATGAAATTTTACATGATATCAGTTCCAACCCAGAGTGAGTGCTCCGCAAAGGCTAAATGGGTAGGTGCTTACCACTTATACCAACCAGTGGTCCACAACTGGTTTATCAAAGGTTGTGGTATGTGCTATTTTATATCTATGGGAAAGTGCATATAAAAGAGACCTTGTTGCTGATCAGAGAGAATAGTCTATGTGGTGGTAACAGGTTTCCTCTAAAGACCATGAGTCACAGAATACCATATGTCAGATACCCAATAACTGCTAAATAAATAATGTGCTGGGATGTCTTTAAACAAACAATCCTTTCCTTTTTACATAGTGGGCAAGATCTGGCCGAGTCAATAGAACATTAAATTTTACAAGATATGCTTTGGTCATATTATTTTGTTCTTCCCATCCATAGGCCCACACATGGTAAATCAAAGGCTGAGATATGTGCTGTCCTATTTGTGGGAATGTGCATACAAAAGATCCCATGTTGCTAATGGAAAAAGTCGCAGATTTTCACTGACGACTGCTTGTCAAAATTACCAAATGTTTGACATAAATAGCTGATGATTAATAAATCAATATGCTCTAGTGGTGTCGTTAAACAAAAAATAGTCTTTTTCTTTTTTTTTGGATTGGTGGGTCCAGACCCTATCTTTACAAATTTTATTTTTTCCCATTATAATTAAATCTGAACTTTCTCCTCCCCACATTCTCCAATATTAAATTCTTAAAACTATCTTTGACTACATATTTCATAATTCCTGTGGCCATTTCTGAAGAATATATCAAAGGTCTAGTTTACAGTGTTTGCTAAAATCCACCATTAGTCATGATCTGTGCATTAAGTCAAACATTAGGTTGTATGTTTATTGTTTCTAAACTAACAATAACATACATGGTAAATTATAAGTTGTAGAAGCATCATGAGGGGTATATGGCTTTTTATGCATCCTCTGTGTGTTCTTTTTATGCACCCTCTGTGTGTTCTTTTTATGCACTCTCTGTGTGTTCTTTTATTCACCCTCTGTGTGTTCTTTCACACAGAGGGTGCATAAAAAACCATATACCCCGAGAGATGCTTCTACAACGAATTTATAATGAAATATAGTTCCATCAATAAAACAATACAATAACACCAAGACCGAGAATTAGGCTGTTGCCAAGTTCATTATTGCATTTTGTAAATATATATTACATAATTATATTTATCCTAAAACTTCCCCATGATATCCATGTCACAAACCCATTTGATCATTTTGTTTATCAACTTGTATAATAATGGTATGCAAATTTAAAGGTATATGCAAATTTACAAGGTCGTGGGAAATTAGACAGGAACTATTTGGCGATTACTTTAGGCCATAAACAAACCCATGAAAGAATAAATTTTACCATCGGAAATTGTTTTATTATTGACAAAACAGATACAGGAAACATAACAGCAGATTTGGACAATTCAATGTTTAAGGTGACAATAGATGGAACTGATTACGAAGCACTTTTACAGCTGTTATCGTCAGCACGGCCACCGACACCGTCACCGAACTGTCAAACATGTTGTTGTTGTTATTTTGAATAATCGCTTCTGGACTTTAAATACTTACTTAAATGTTTTATAATTCTGAATAATAATCACTTACAAACTTTAAACGAATGAGTTCTTTTTTATTTATAAAGATTACTTATTAGAGTTAGTAGAGAACTATATCATGGCGTAGTGTACATCGTATGAGTGTAGCGAGACGTTGACTCGAAAAATTATTAATCCGCGGTTTATGCACAATTCACTTTTCTTCTAAATATTGATATAGTAAGCTATTTTATGAGAATTATTGGATAAATAGAATTCGCTACTATTGTTAGTTAATCGGTATTTGTGTCGGCAAATATACTTAATTGATTATGAACTTTGTTTTTAATATAATTGGGGTGGCAGTAAATTTAGAAAATTACAGACGGAATATAAGAAAAATTTACTCCGGCCACAGGGTTACAAGGGTTTTTGTCAACCGGCAAACAACCAATGGGATTAAAGAATTTTACACGGAGGCGAGATAATACAACTTAATATACACTACTTCTTAACTTTCGTGTTATATATTTTATATACGACAATAACAGAGGATACGCAAGATACTCAAGATAAGATAGAAACAAAAATTACTATATCACTACATTTGTAATATACCTTTAATTAAATATATTTATACATTTAAAATGTAAATCCTATTCATATCATTGTGGAGACCAACCTCAACCAGTTGCACGATATTTGCGACATGTTGTCAGTCTGTTCTATTTAGGGGTGGGCGTTCAGGCCCGTACGTAGGATTTTCTTTGGGGGGGGGGTGCGTTTGTGCGTTTTATTTTCGTTTTTAACGTTCTTCTAGTAAATTAGCGTCAATCCAAATTTGCATTTACGGACGTCGACAGATTTAGGAGGGTGCACCACCCACCCACCCCCCCGCGTACGGGCCTGGCGTTTAAAAACATGTTTAAATCACAGAACTAACTTTTTCCACCACCACAATCCTCCTGCACCACCTGCGAGAACCAAGACAACTACCACACTCGCCCCAACTGCAGCACCTACGTTAACACCCCCAGACGGCTCTTCTGAAAAACAAAACAAAGAAAGTATTGTTTGTTCAACAACGTCACAGCACATTGGTTAATTAGTTGCTTTTAAATCGTGAACACTACAGTATAATTATGAATTTGGAGAGGTCGGGGTCTGACAATTTGTACGCTTTGTAGGAATAAGAAAATCTCGAGATTTGCGAACAGCTCCTAACATTTGGATGCTTAGGGTGAAACCTCTAACGATTTTGAATGTAGTAGCGTTTAACGCAAATACCAGTTAGCATCTTACGAGTGAGTGCTCCGCAAGGCTCAGTGGGTAGGTGTATACCACTTACACCGACCAGTTGTCCCAACTGGTTTAACAAAGTCCGTGGTATGTGCTATTCTGTCTGTGGGATAGTACATACAAAAGATCCCTTGCTGTTTATCGAAAAAGCAGCGGGTTTCGTGTCTCCTACTAGCACTAACCTCTGTCCTGGACAGACAGCACAGGAACCTGAGGTGTATGGCCAGGACAGCGTGCTTGAACCTTAATTGGAAATAAGCACGAAAATAAATACAACCACCAACCACCATCTCATTCTCCCTGGACCCAGTGCCCTTGTCTAACGACACTGGGCCCGTGGCGAGCATGCCCTAACCAAACTGGATGTGGGCACGTCATAAAACTACTTCAAGTTCAAGTTCTCAAGTTCGTATAATATTGATCAACGCTTTCGTTGTCTTCAAAACCTTTCTCAGGCATTCCAGGACTATCCTTAAAAAAAATATACGTGTTTTCCGTAACCCGACTGACTCAATGAAATTAGGCCCGACTCAGTTATTTATTTTTAACATCTGGCTTGAATTGCAGACTACAACTTTCTGTTGCCACCGAGGGTTTTTTCCCCACCCTCCAACCTCCTTAAAATTGACAGAATACAATATGAATATTAGGGGTGCAACGATACGGCCAAAACCGTATTGCGATACTACAAACCCATATTGCATTACATATTGCAATACAGTTTGATTAATTACCAAGATGTGATAACGTCATATTTTGATACTGTCATATTTTGATACTATCATACTAATTACTAAATGTATCCGACAGGCAGATCTGTGCCAATTTCTGATAAAAAAATATACTATATAGAAACAGTAGATTTATGTGTTTTAATTAACTTTAACTTTTGTTTGTATAACTTACTGTCATAATCATAGGTTTCATAAGAAAGATGGATACTCATTAGGTAGATATATCGCGATACACGAAATCACATCGCGGTATGTTTTGTGCTCGGCAAGTATTGCAATATACCGGTATATTGTTGCACCCTTAATGAATATGATTGTCACAGTCGCATCTCAGAGCACCTAGAATAAAAAAAAAAAAAAAAATTAAAAACCCCTTCCAGGATTTTTTTTATAGGTGATTGGGAATAAAAATATATTTACCTACCTACCTACCCATAAAAATAATAATGAATTATGCTCATGGACAAATAAATAGAAAAAAACAACAACATGTTTTCTTCCGTGGAAGGTATGACATATATTTCAAGTCACGTGACGGGTATTCCCCGTTAGCAGTTATTTTAAAACTTCGTACCTGTTTATTTCGACCCATGTGGAGTTCCGATCTTGAAATTTGACATTTTTAAATGTGAAAAAAAAAATAGATCTACTCTACATGGAATTCCCTCTACCATGGTTGAGTTAAAATGTCTTGCGTAATAACGAGATCTAGCATAACAAATGCATGTAACTTTCATTCGTAATTAATATTTAGAACACAAAGCCCCTTAAATTCCGTGGGATTATACCTTTAATCAGGAGGGAAGTTTATTTATTATGTTTTGTTTATGAAATAACATTTCACGCAAAACAGCGCTTTCCCGGAACACAGATCGCTAACAATATAATACTAGTTACCAACGAGTGACATTTATGAACGGATAAAGAAGAACGCAGTTTGTATTCATGTTATTAATGCATCTCTATCTATGGAAATACAAAAGAGATAGTCAGGTACGTACGTCCAGTCTTCTGACAGAGGTTCCGACACTGATAAGACGGGGTCAACGGATCGATTCCATGCAGCGGATATATTTATGCTATTTCTAGTTCCAGCCAGTGATCCATGACTGGCGGTAATGAGTTTCCTTTGAAGACCATTTCACAGCCGCTGATTGACCAATGAGCTGGGGTGTCGTTAAACAATATTTCTTTAGTATGACGTCATCATTACGTCATAATCGGTGTGACGTTAAAAACCTTCTTTTTTTTTTGTACAAAGACTACCTCGTTCCTGATAGAACGCTTTTGAGCGGAAATGGAAGAAAAGCCGTTTCTGTTTACACACAAACTGAAACACTGATATCTCTACTAATACTAAGGACGCCTTCGTATTTAACACCGCCTGTGTATGGCAGATTAAGCTGTTACAAGGCTTGGTTTTGCATCGGCCATTAACCCTGCGTTTTTCAAAATGCATAAACACGGCTTCTCGTGTCGTCGCTTTGTCCGCGAGACGCGCTGGCCGCTGGGCCATTCTGAGAAATGAATGAGCTTGACCAGTGGTCGAGAACGATTATATTAAGCTCAAGAAGGAAGTGCATAGTAAAAATTAATCAAGATACCTAGCTTATTGATCAGTCTATAAGAAGACGTTAGTTCGTTGTTTATGTCATTGGTTGAGCTTTACAAAGACAACACCAGCAATTTAGAAAATGTCCACGGCAAAATAAATGTTGTGGTTAAATAGTTACCGCGGCATTTTCCACGGCAATTTTAGCCTAAAGAATACTTTATTTTTAATAATAAGAAAAAATAAACCTTCAATTTTTTTTTAGTACGCTACAAAAAAAGTGCCGCGGAGAATTAAAAAAAAAAAAATCCGCGGCAATCTCCACGGCATTGCCGACCGCCTCCGGCAATTTCAGGTTTGCAAAGAAACATATTTACCGACTATACTGAAACATTAGGTTTAACATAAGACCGCGTGTGTGTTCCTGTAAGGTTTAAAACACGTTCGGCTGGGCACATTGCTCAGCTTCATATTCTGTCTATTCTTGTACCACAAAATGTGGTAGCTACAGTAAATCGTATGAAGGTTCAGTAGTAATAATTTTTGCTTTAAAGGCATAGTCCCACGAAATTTAAGGTGCTTTGTGCCCTAAATATTGATTAAGAATGAGACTTACATGCATTTGTTACACTACATCTCGTTTTCATATCACGCAAGAAATTCTGACTGAACCATGGTATAAGGAATTCCATGTCGAGAAGATAGTTTTTTTTCACATTTAAAAATTTATAATTTCAAGATCGGAACACCTCGTGGGGTGAAATAAATAGGTACAAACTGTTTGTGCAGCTACAAAAATATTCAGAAGTTTTACACAGCAAAAATAGACACATATGTTCACATGTGAATTGGCTAACGTATGTTTGACATACGTTAAACATATGTTGAACATACGTTATGTTAAACATGTTTGGAAACATACGTTGTGTTAAACATATGTTTGAAAACATACGTTATGTTAAAGATATGTTTGAAAACATGTTTTCCATACGTTTCTTGAACATACGTTTAACAGAACGAATGTTTAATGTACGTTTAAC
This sequence comes from Symmetromphalus regularis, assembly GCA_032355785.1. Lineage (NCBI taxonomy): Eukaryota > Metazoa > Mollusca > Gastropoda > Neomphalida > Neomphalidae > Symmetromphalus > Symmetromphalus regularis. Next base: position 3,096 of record JAULBS010108732.1, on the reverse strand, counting down.
ATATGTGAGTATTTATGGTGTTTCGTTCCCTAGTAAGAACAAGATGTTCTTAGCAAATGTTCTTAACAATGATAAAACATTTGTCTAAAGTAATTAGAAAAGTGGCCTTTGTAGGATTTTAGGAGTACTTGATTCAGAAATGTATAATGGATCACTGGCGTAGCTTTCATTGAGGCAATGAGGCAACTGCCTCACTAGATTTTTCAGCAGAATTTTTTTTAATGTGATTAATATTGTAAAAGTTGATTAAAATACGAGAAATAAAAACCTTTGTTGAAGTTTGCCTCAATAGTAAAATGACCCAAGCTACGCCAATGTGGATATTTAAAAAAATCTAATTAAATATACCTTCCTTAGCAACCAAGATGGTGTTCACAGCAACAGTGAAACTTATAAATATCTACAGAAGCCCTTTCCATGTTAATGTGTATGTCATTAACATATGTTTAACATTTAAATTAAAAAAACACTTTTATCATGTTTAACGTAGGTTTTTTAAACGTACGTTAAACATACGTCTGCCTATTTACATGAACAAAAATATGTTCATGAACGTACGTTAAACACGTGGCTATTTTTGTTGTGTAAAATAACGGCTGATGGTGGAATACCTGTCACGTGACTCGAAATATATACGTCACACCTTCAACGGAAACAACCCACAAAACAATATATTTTTTCGAGTTAGCGATGTTGAGGGAGACGAAATGGCTAGGGGTTCCGTGGCATGTTCACCGGAACAATTTTCTCAAATGATCAAATTATTGTTCCAGCTGCTAAGAAGTGTTATGTTTTGTTATTTTTGCATGAAGTTTGAGCAGTGGTGGATCTGGGCGGGGGCGATTTTTAATTCATTATTGTTTTAACCTTAAAGGATCCGCTACTGTTGAGTAAACTGTTGCAAAACTAAAATAGTTTTTCGAGGACTGCCATATAGTGTAACTATGATACTGCCCCTTTAAGAAATTCAAGTTAGGGCTTTCTGAAAAGTAACCTTATCATTTAGTTAACGTGACATTATCTATAATTAAACTCTTCTTTGACAGCGTTAAATGCCAAAGAAATACTTGGCGAGCCTTTTTTTTTCTCTGCACATGACAAAACAGTTGGCTGAGAAACGCGATAATTGTTTTAGTACATTTGATTAAGTGGTAAAAGTGACATTCACTAAATTACTGTCTCCAGTCTACCTAAACAGAAGAAATATAGGAAAAAAAAAAAAAAAAAAAAAAAAAAACTAACTGTATTACTAAAAGTAAGTGACATTAACTCGAGAAAAATGTATCATTTACAATTCCCTGTATGTGTATAGGTCCCTAGGTGACAAATCCAAGAACATTTTTTTAATAGAAGTATCTAGTACGTAATAAAATGAAAAAAGTCCAATAATGTAAAAAACAAAACAAAAAAACAACAACAACAATTGTACGTACATGTTAAAATAAGCACCAAAACTGGCACACGAATATATTTTTATGTTATTTTTATGAGTTATTTAAATATTTATAATTATTCCTAAAGGAACATGATACAGAAAACAGAATAATAATTGGAGAGAGGGACTATTTATTAAAGACAACGGCTAGAAGTTAAAAACTAGTTTAACGCGAACTCTAGACAATAATTGAGAAATCGTTATTAATTCAATATTTCAAAAACAAAATTTCACATCTTGAGAGCAAAATTGTTTATCTTCAAACCTTTGTGGACATTTATTGTGTAATTTAAAGTGACATTATCACATTTGCATTATGTCAATTACGATAACAAATATTAACATGTTTATATAGGTTTAAAGTTCAAACACGCAAACAGCGTATCCAGCAAAATCCGAAATTTGCACTTAAAGAAACTTGTACCAAACCTCGCTGACCTTGCAACATTTCAGGATAAAGGTAATTTTCACCAAATTGGCTATTATTTGTGATAAAAGGAAATGATTGTTTGTTTAACGACACCCCCAGCACATTGTTAATTCAGCGGCTATTAGGAAAGGATTGTTTGTTTGACGACATCCCAACATATTGCTAATTCTGAGGCTATTAGGAATGGATTGTTTGTTTAAAGACATCCCAACACATTGCTAATTCTGAGGCTATTAGGAAAGGATTGTTTGTTTAACGACATCCCAGCAAATTGCTAATTCTGCGGCTATTAGGAAAGGATTGTTTGTTTGACGACATCCCAACACATTGCTAATTCTGCGGCTATTAGGAAAGGATTGTTTGACGACATCCCAACACATTGCTAATTCTGAGGCTATTAGGAAAGGATTGTTTGACGACATCCCAGCACATTGCTAATTATGCGGCTATTAGGAAAGGATTGTTTGTTTGACGACATCCCAGCACATTGCTAATTCTGCGGCTATTAGGAAAAGAAAAGATTTTGATTAACGACACCCCAGCACATTGTTTATTCAGCGGCTGTTAGGTGTCAGACATATGGTATTGTGTGATTCTTGGTATTTTAGAGGAAACCAGCTACCGCCAAATAGGCTACTCTTTCCAATTAGCAGCAAGGGATTTTTATATGCTCTTTCCCACACACAGGATAGCACATACCATGACATTTGATAAACCAGTTGTGGATCACTGGTCGGTTTAAGTGGCTCGTGCCAACGCAACGAACCTTTGCGCAGCACACACTCTGGGTTGGAGTCAGTATTGATATTAAAAATCCCATGCCTCGACTGAGATTTGATCCCAGTACCTACCAGTAGCTTAACCACAGGGTCGCCGATGCTGGTTTTTTGTGATAAAGTCAAATATTTAACGTGCTAATCAGCTGACGAGAGGATACTGCAGAAACGAGAGGATACTGCTGCTAAATGTTTGTACGTGTGTGCGTATATATAAAAAAAAAAAAAAGAAACCCAAAGAAAACTCCCAAACCCACAATAATAACAACAAACAAAAACAAATATAACAAAACAACTATCATCGGGTTACCAGTTTCGGTGGGTATAAGCAATAAATTGAAAAAATAAATAAAATTAAAACTGATATTTTGGTTATACGTCCATCTATCTTTTTATTGGAGTTTCTGTTCCAATAATGTGCACTGAACTGAATTTTCCACGGTAATATTGAAAAT
>JAULBS010108731.1:19148-30542 GCA_032355785.1 Symmetromphalus regularis | reverse complement strand
CTACTACTGCTACTACTACTGTTACTACTACTACTACTACTGTTACTACTACTACTACTACTACTGCTACAACTACTATTACTGCTGCTATTACTGCTGCTGCTACTACTACTACTACTACTACTACTGCTGCTGCTGCTGCTGCTACTACTACTACAACTACTACTACTACTACTACTACTACTGCTACTACTACTAGGTCTATTACTACTGCTACTACTACTAGGTCTATTACTACTGCTACTAGTATTATTAGGTCTACTACTACTAGGTCTACTACTACTACTACTACTACTACTACTACTACTACTACTACTACTACTACTACTACTACTACTACTATTACTGCACACACACGCAGATTATATAACGAGATCGCGTAGAATATCGGTTATGATTGTTTTCAGTTGTTCATCACAAGCGAAAGTGAGTGACGTACGATTTAAAACACGAATTGGAATGTACGATTTAAAGCACACTAGTTGTAATATATTCGGTATCCAACGGGATCGAAATTTGTAATTTATTTATTAAACCACCTTATACAATTATACTTGCTGGGAAATTATTTTCTTTTGCAACTTAAAACATCAAGAAAAAAAATCTCCTTTCTTATTGCATACCACCTTATGGTCAGAAAACAAACAGAAGAAGACAGACATTTGTCAAACGAATAAAACTAATTTAATAAATTGATATAGATGGTATTTAACGAGTTGTCGTTTATTGAAAACAGTAGCTGATCCAGAGGGGGGCCAGGGGTCCGAGCCCCCCTTTTCTAGAATTTTTTACATATATATTTTCCGAGTCGAAGGACGTGAAAATTAACCATTTTCCCCCACTCCTATTCACCCATCACATTTGGATCACCCCCCTTTCGGAAATCCTGCATATGCGCCTTGAAAAGAATAATCTAATAAAAACAAATGAACCAATAAACAAACCAATCTCTTCAAATGAAACCATTAATACTTGAAAGAAATTTTAAAATTCGATGTGTGGAGGGGGTGGGGGCACAAGACCATATTTTAAACGAAATGCTAAAGTGTTGTTCTTTCCCATTGACAGATCATTATTTAAAACTCTTTAATTTAATTTTAAAATTAGGAAAACTTCCCAGTTCTTCGAATGAATCCTATTCTAAAACGATGGTGACCCCCCCCCCCCCCTAATCCACATAATTATCATAGGATAGCCCTAGGTAGTTGTTTAAGAAAGTTATATATAACAATAGTTAATACCAGAATAACAAATTATATGGAAACACAATTTTTACTACATGAAGTTCAGTGTGGTTTCCGAGTAAATTATCGCACAACTGATAATAATAATAATACAAAATATTTATATTACAAACATTAATAAATAAATATAAATCCAAGCAAAAACATGTATTTGCTTTCTTCGTGGATTTCTCTAAAGCGCTTGGCTGTGTATGGAGAACAAGACTATTACATAAATAACATAAATATAGCATAAATGAAAATATTTTATTCGACTTTCTAATACTTCTTATAGTATTAAAAGCAATATAGGAATGTCTGAAATAATTCATTCTGAACTAGGAGTCAAACAAGGATCTACATGTAGTCCTACTCTCTTTACTATACACCTTAATTACCTACATAAATACCTTGACAAATGGTACATGTTTCGCAGGAAAATAAATGCTATTTGCGGATGATCTCATTCCTCCAATTGCATCATAAAAGTTTTCAAGATTTTGCAATGACTGAAAACTAGCACTCAATCCTAGCAAGTGTAAAATAATAAGTATTTGGGTAAATACCAAAACCTTTTCAAAAACATTATAAATTTTATATTAAATGTTGTGAGATTGAAATTGTCCAGCATTACGTTTATGTTGGAGTGCTATTCTCCAGCAATATTTCTACTAAACACATTAAATTAAATTTTAAAAATATACCTCTTATAGCATGATATCGAATGAAGGTCACCCTTTCAACGACATACAGGGGTTTACCTGGCTTTTATAAAAGAGGGGTACCTAGGACTCGCCTGTTTCTTTTCTGATGGTCTTAATCTAAAACCTAAGGGTCCACAATGCTGCCAAGAATCACAGAAAACAGGTTTAGCATTAAGAAAAAAATATTTATTCGGTCTTAATTTTTTTCTGTTTTATATTGAATAAATTAATTCTTTTTTATGGCACTAAAATGTCCCAGTACACCCTCCACCCCACTCTCTGTTGTTTATTCATGACCGAGTCGATTATATAACCAAAAGAGATTTGATAGTTTTATAGGAGTCCCATGGGACGCAGTGTCTCTGATTGTATGGGTCCAGGTGACATTTTATTGCTTCCTTTACACAGGTTTTGCGAGACCGCTAAATCCCTGTACATATTATACACCAACAAAGGCTCTTATTAAAATGTATAATATGGTAATAAAACCTATACTTAATTATTCCTTTGAAATATCATGATAATTATGGGGTCATGGTTTAGTGCTTCAAAACTTTTTTAAAATATGTAAATGAACTAAATACAGTTATTGTCGAGCTTTGATGGTGTAGACTTGTAGTTACTTATAATCTTATTAATAACTGTTCGTCATTGTATTTTTGTTCTGTTTGGCTTTTTAAAAGTTTTTTTTTATTTGGTTTATTATGATTCTTTTTTTTTTTAATTATTATTCTTATTTTTTAGTTCATATTTAAAGAAGTATAGCGCTCTTTATTAACGGAAGAAGTTACAAAAAAATAATGATTTAACCAGAACAAAGGTGAAGGTCGTATGAGGAAAAATGGATTGTTGTGCAGCTGTTGAACGTGAAATAGATAAAGTATTGTCAAAATTCACGTCTCTTCAAGAACACAGCAACAGAACGATTGAAGAACTTATTAATTCTATTCAAAGTATTCGGAATGAACTATATGAAGGTACTAATTGTTAGGCGTGTTGGATTTGTGTGTAAACATCCGCATTAAGACTGATCTCAGATCTGATGTCAGATTTTCTTTGTTTTGTTAAAGTTGAAGTGCAACCGAAACATAATACCGTTTACGGTTATAGTTTTCATCAACAGTATCCTTAAACACCCACTAAAACAGAGGAGGGAGCGATTATAGAATCTGTCCGCCACTCTGAGCTCTCCAAATGTCTAAAAGAGGGATTTTTTTAGTTGGGATGCTAACCCTAAAACTGACCCTAACCTAACCCTAAAACCAATTATCATTTACTATGGGATCGGGAAACACAGTAAAGTTGCAAAATGTTGATTCTTTGAGGATTTCACAACGATCTAGGTGGCAGACAGATTCTATAACTGTACCCAGAGGAGATAAAACAATAAATATATATGTATATCATTTTATGTTTCAGATGTTTAAATTTTGTTCTTGTCCAAAATGGACGGGCTGCTTATTGGTTATTGGTAGGCATCCCGTCCAATGTGGGCTATATACCCGCTATAGAGCAAAGTCTTGCAATTTTCTGGCTACAAATGCTTCAGTTTCTGACGAAAATATTACAAGAAATATCTAGCTATACAATAAAATTGCCAACTTACGCACTTATTACACCCCTTTTCACAGTAAATCCCACAGTATCCACTGATTTCGTCTTCAACCACCTACAGATTTAAAAACAACGTGGCAGTTGAACAAATACGTCACAAATACGAAACATTCAGAAGATGGAAGGGGAGGAATGGGAAATGAGGAGAGGGATTGTTGGAGGAGTGGCGGTGCGTGTCGTAAATAAAAATAGTAATTTATTACATTGTGACTGGTTTATTGAATTTTTTTAATGACTCCACAGAGATAGCGGATGAACTGAAAGTTTCGTATTTGTTCGAGCGCCATGTTGTTTTTAATGTGTTAGCGGTAGAAGGCGAAATCAGTGAATACTGTGGGATTTACTGTGAAAATGGATGTAATAAGTGGCGTAAGTTGGCAATTTTATTGTATATTGAGATATTTCTTGGTCGGAAACTGAAGCATTTGTTGCCAGAAAATTGCACCAATGCATCGTGTGGGTCGCCAGCTGAACTTAATGCAATAACCAATAATGCAATAACTTATTTCGTTCACAAACAGCATGTTAAAAGCTTTCAAACCCACCATGACTTATCCCACCTTTTTTCGCAGGAAGCTGGGTTTATCTGTGACGTCACCGGAGCTTTGCATTGCTAGTAACTGAGTGAAATGCCTTCAACAATTCATTTTCTTTGCACAGCTCGCTGTCAGTGGTTTTTTAATATGAAATTGAGTATGAGGTACCAATGAGTGACAGACTACCCTTTTTCCTTCAACGATATTGGCAATATTATAAGTCCTATTTTAAACTTAATTACACACTTTAGTATTACTATTAGTACATAGCTAAAGAATGAAAAAATGACACAAACACAAAATGGAAATGACTTCCCTTGTTTCCAGGGGAATTGCTTTACGGATCAACATTTGACAACTATATGCATTTTATTTTTCTTTGGAATAAACCGGTATGGTTGAAAACATCTGTAGGTTGTTATCAATAGTAAATTGAACAACGTAAAATATTATTTTATCATATCGATTGTGTGAGTCAGATCACCAGTCACTCCGCCCCCCTGAATTCTGTAAATGCGAACAATTTTTGCAGAATTTGGATCACAGAGCAGAATTCTCATACATCTGACGAAAATCAATTTTCATGAAGAAAACTTACGGAATTTGTTATTTTATGCAGTGATTTTTTTTTTTTTAATCAATGAATATAAAACTCACCTTTTGGAAAAAATAAACTGAAGCACTGAGTTAGGAAGTTGTTTCTTTGAAGTAGGCAACCTATTAAAATCCATGGACTAGATGTTGTGATTTGTTTGCTGGCTATAACTTCAATTGGTAACCGTCAATTGTTTCTGTCTACACAGAACAAATTGAACATGTCACTGGTGACATGTTCAGCAGTGCGATAACTCCCCTTCATGTGCTAGACTGGTTTTTGTGCCTAATAATTTATAAACGTTACATGATCTAGAAGACGATGGTAATCAGATAAATTGTTTGTGAGTGCTCGCCATCCTGAACACAACATGAGTTACAGAGTGGTTGTTTGTTATTTAGGTTATGGAAACTGCCAAAGACTCGTTGAAAGTAAATTACACAAGTTTCACGAATATGAAATAAGATTCTGTCATTTTATCCTATTTAATATAACAATGATATTAGCATGTATAAATTGTTTTGAGGCATTAAGAACCCATTGTTAAAATGGTGACACTAAGCAATAATATTTTAATTATTTAGTAAACATAAAATAAGAATAAAAACTTCTTTTTTTCTTATTGTTTCGATTGAAGTTTTATAGTTTTAATCTTCCGGAAGCACATGTTTTTATGTTGTAGAATTTGCCATGGAATTTTCCAATTTCTCCCGCAGAATATAGCTAATTTTACCATGGTATTAAAAAAAATTTGAAGTGGAATCCTAACTAATTATTAAAATAAAAATATACTTTACGCTAAAATTCCCGTGGAAAATGTAGTGGACACTATTTCTCCACAGGATTTATTTTGCCAAGGACATTTTCTTAATTGCAGTGGTTGCTCTATGGTGTATAACCACGGCACACTTACATTGTATGTCATGGTATTTGTTTTCTTATTATAGCCTTATAGTTATATACTGTCACGTTGGTTTTGTACTTGTAGTGCCTGATGATCAGGAACTGACTGCAACTCAGGCATTGATCCTCTCACAGAGTGTAAAGAGAATTCGAGATGCAGTGTCAAGAATTAGTACAGAACACAAAGATTTGCATGGTTCAGTATCCAAGGTTGGAAAGGCAGTTGACAGGGTGAGATGTACATGTGTTTTGTGTACCCCATATCATAACATATGTCCTCTGATACAGCATTTATATAGCCTGCCAACTTAAACGTTTGGAATTATTCTATAAATTTCACCCATATAATGTTAGAGCTGCCTGAATTTGATAGAAATCTGTTGCGTAGATTGCACCTTGGAAGTCTGTTATTGCTGTTATTTTTATCAGATTGTTGTCATGCAACAGGTGCGGATGCATGATTTCTGAAAGGGGGGGTCCAAATGTGGATTTGTGAAAAGGATGGGTGGGTCCAAAAGTGATGAGTGAATAGAAATAGGGAAAAAATTGTTAATTGCACATCCTTCCACTCACAATTACAGTTATCATTTACTTTAAAATTTAGAAGAAAAGTAATTCCATTTTTGGTTGAGGTTTTCATTAAAAAAAAGTATTTACACACCCTACTAAAACAGATGAGATGAAAAAAAACAAAAAACATTAAAAGAATCATAATATAATGTTTAAGATGTTTAAATTTTGTCCATAAATAGCTCTTTAAAATATTTTTCAAAACTGATTATCTCCCCTTGTTTTTCGATGCAATAGCACAGATCGATGACATCATTTGCACCATTGGTATTTGCATCACTAACATAGAGTGAAATGGCTTCAACAAATCATTTTCTTTACATACAACAATATGTTTTTTTGAAGAAGAGATTAAAATGTTTGATGAGCCGATACCAGTAGGCCTACCTGGGGATGCCTTCAAAATCGACAATTAAGGCCTGTCTTTTGATAGTACGGCAGAGTGGTGAAAACCAGCAAGAGCAAATCAGATATTCTCAGTACGGCATCCTTTTTAACTAATTTAATTCTTTGTCTTTTAGAATAACCAATGTCAGGGTTTTTGCCAAAGGGTAAAATGGTTAAAAGTCCTTACCCTTAAATTTTCTGAGGCTACGATTCTGTACCCTCAAATTGATGAGATAATTTTTTTTTAAAGTTTGTTCAAGGAGCCAGACACAACAAAGCCAGCAGCAATAATCAGTTACACAGTTAGTATACAACAGTAATCATAGCAGTGTTCATAATTGATCAGTCAATTTATTTATTTTTTAACGACACTTCTAGAGCACATAGATTTATTAATCATCGGCTATTTGATGTCAACCATTTGGTTATTTTGACACGTAGTCAAGTGTGAGCCTACATTGTTTTCAGTAATATAATGTAGGATTACAGTCACATTTTAGCTTTTATTATTGTTTCAGAATTTTGTGTCAGATTTTTCCGTAATAACCACTGATGGTGCTTTTGATGGTGAAGCAAAGATCAAACTTCTAAATGAGGTAATTGCTGAACATTTCTTGAGGCAAGGCATGCTGGATGTTGCAGAAGCACTCAATGAGGTAAGGATATATATATATATATATATATATTTGCTTTTTAACATCTTTGTCAGGAGTAAGATTATCTGTAGGTGAACTGAACAAATGCTAATTTGCAGTTATAATGGAGGTGTAGCAGGACCATACAAATTCAAAATTTGCTTAAACCATAAAATAATCAATAAATATTTAAATAATATTTCATTTTGCTTACCATGTTTATAAAATAAAGACTACTGTTGATCACTGTTGTGTCGATTTGCTTGAGTCAATAGTTTGGCTTGTGGCGATATGGTTAGCTGGTCCCAGACGAAATGTGTGTTAACTACATGTATAACCTATTTTGATTTGCATAACTGATTTTTTAAAAAAGTGGGAAAAAACTTATATTTTTTTGTTGTTGTAAATAAAACCATTTTCTCTTTGAAGTAAAAAGGAACTGTAATAAATATACATAAAATATACCCAGTCATTTTTTGCTTATTACGTGTGATTTGGAAAAACTCGCACATATGATATTTGATCGTTCTCCTTAATCAGCCAAAGATATCCGACTAACATTTATTAATGGAAGCATCACAATTTCTGATTGGCTGGATTTTAAAGGAATTCCCTTTGGTGACCTAGAACAAACAATTAGAATACATTACACTTCCCAACACATAAGTATTCAAACTAGATTGGTAGTTATAATTTTAGTTATATGTATTTTATAATGATACATGTCAGAAATCAGTAAAGTTTGTATTCCAAGAAAAGATGATATAGAAACTTTATTAGCTAATTTTATACGAATGGTAAATCGGTTATGCGAATTAAATTTACATAACCTATTCACGAACGAAATGATCATTTGTGTAATTTGTGCAGGTCTGCGTAACTGACCATCATTTTTTACATTTTTCTCTTGACATTTAATTAACTTGATATTTTGTCCCGGTCCCCTTTTTACAGATACAGTGATGCTCAACTGTATATACATTTTTTTTTAAACTTACCTCTGTAATTTTCTCTTTCCAGGATGCAATGCTGCACTTGGATTATGCTAGGAAGGAACCATTTCTAGAACTACATAGAATCCTTGGTGCATTGAAGTTGCAGCAATTGGGACCTGCTCTAGAGTAAGCTTCTTAAAACTTTGTACACAATAATAATTGAATGTTTAACAGCACCTCAGCACAAACACAAAGGGGTGATGAACAATAATATGAGAGATTTATTGCCATCGTATTTAGACATTATACTTAAGGGGTCATTCTGTTTCAATTCAATACAGTTGTTAAAGTCATTCACAATACATTTTTTCAGCTATTGTAGGATGATTGCTTAATTATTTTAATTTAAAGAGTCTCACAACATTGCTGTTTTATCTATGACACTATGGCACTAAGAGATTTGAATTTTATGCCAGTGCTTGGGACCTCAGCATTTATTCTTTCCCAGTGGACAGAGTAATCCAGCTTTTGGACAGTGCTAGTAAAATATGTCTGACCCGGGGGCTAGATAAATCTGTCCAACCCATGGTCTAGATAAATCTGTCCAACCCTGGTCTAGATAAATCTGTCCAACCCTGGTCTAGACGATTTCTACATACGCCTTTCAAGTGAACTTATAACGGAACTACTTATTAGGAGACATAGCTCTGTTTTGCTTGGTATAAATATATTCCGGGATTGAAATTTAAATTTAAAATGTAAAGTAATAATAATATATTTATTTTAATTAATATTAAACAAAATTTTTTTTTTTAATTACTTGCCGTTACTAAATATGACATCATTATAATTTGTAAAAGTGCAAATGACATCACTAAAATAAGAAAAAGTACAACGTAACATCATGTTGTGGGAAATACATTTTTAAAAATTTTAGTTTTAAAAGTTTTCTTTTATTTGAGCAAGAGAAAGAATCAATCACCATTTGTGAGGTATAGACAAGGCATTTCCAACCTGTGGGGGAAACTGTTTTTGTAAGGGCCTCAGTAAACCTCGGCCCTCACAAGCATATTTTCGCCCTTGGGTTGGAATTGCCTTGTGATTGATTCTGTTAGTCTGTTTGGACATGGATCTAGTATGACCACATATAAACCAGAACAATAACTTTTTTAAGCAAGGTATTAACATACTTAGGTGATTATCAAACCAATTTAATTTTTGAAGATTGAATAGGACACCTTTTGACAGTGACTCATATTGTATCAGCTCTTTAGTCTTTACACTGATTTATTTTATATATTTTTATTTTAACCAAAGTATGACACCCACCCCCCAATAACCAATATTTATTTTTTTGCTGGTGGAGGAGGTTGTTAAACAAATTGTCATTCAAGGTTGGCTTTATAAACGTTTGTTCAGCTACAGTTCAATTTTGTTTTGAACAATCCAGTTTTCTGTAAGTGAATTTATTATTAAATATAATGTTTTGATCCAGAAAATCTGGTTTCTGGAATAAACATTTCTGGTTTATTTGGGGTTTCATTACATTTTTTTTTTCTGGAATCTGATTTTATAAGGATCCTGTTTTAGCATGTTCCTGTGTACTTCTTTTTCAGGTGGGCAGAAGCAAACAGACAGAAACTTTTACAACAAAACAGCTCGCTAGAGTTTAAACTGCACCGACTTTATTTTGTTGATCTCATCCGACATGGACCTGAAAACCAAGTTGAAGCTCTGTTATACACAAGAAACTTTGCCCCATTTGCCAGTCAACATGTAAGAGGTATGTATTGGCTATATATTGGGCCTTTAAGTTAACATTCTAGGCTAGGCATACTGTGAAACTAAATAGAAAAAAATAAGCACACATTATTTGTTTTAGGAGTGCACACTTCAATAAATTTAGAAAAATACAATTCTGTATTAGGTATTATATGCACATTGCTAATATTAATTTACTATGATTGTCAAGTAGATTGATAAAAATTGAATTATTAACTAAATTTTATAAAATTATTAGTATATTAATCAATCAGCAGGTAATCATCATTTACCATAAAATAAAACATTTAAAATCCCACACAGTGTAATATTATCTCTTGGACTGTATTAGTTTTTGAACGTAGATATGACATTAAGTGATTAATTGCTTGATACACAGTGTACCAATTAATTATTATGTATGTTTGCCTAATACACATACACACACATTTCTACTCGTGCACTTGGAATCAGTGTGTTGTCCACATTTAATGGAATAAATATTAATAAATTCATCTATGATCGATCATAAATATTTGCCATCACTTACAGATCGCAGATGTGTATTTGTCGACATTTTATTAGCTTATAATGTGTTCCTCACACATCAAACAAGGCCACTTGCTTTCTTTTTGACTCATTCACTGCTGAAGAACTTTTTTGCAACGTCATTCTCTGTGCTGAGCATTTTTTTTCTTATGAATTTGTCAAAAAATAGGGAGTTGTGCTATTGTAAGCCACTCACCGTTTCCTGTTCATTTTCAGAGTCGTCGTCACTTACTTTCATATAATTTATTAATATAATCCTAGTCCATTATTAGTTCCATGTATTCAGATTCCCTAAACAGTCCCACAAGTCATCAACGTGTTTCACGCGAACCTGTCATTTCAGCTGTCAAATGTTTATTGTTTTAAAAGATTTTTGAAATAAACAAACCAGGAAAGTTCGCAAGACAGACCGGAGCACATCCCTTAATAATACTACACTGAGTAATCATGTTTTGGATAGTTTAATTATATGTAAATGACCTCATATCAGTCGAGGTTGCAAAAAACGTATATATACGTCACCCGCAGTTAATCAGTTAAGTAGTCAATTAAACTCAGCAACTGTCTTAGAAACTTTGGCAGTTTGAATTAGGAGGCCAAAATTTGCAAAGTAATTCAGTATGGCATCTTATAAGTAACTTGATGGTTCTTTTGGTAATCACTTGTTTTGACAGGCAACGTGTAAGCTGTATTAAGAAATAAAAAAAACTGTTTTAGAGAGGCATAAATGGGATAAGTAGATTGGGTTTGTCCACGTTTTAGGTAAAGTTTTACTGAAAAAACATTCAAGATAATTTTGTAGGAACTTAATTTTAATACTAAGGAATAAGGTATTAGACAGTGTGTACATACATATATGATAAAGAGCTGCTCTCAAAACAGGGTTTGTATGAATGGGTTTGTTTGAATCACAGAGTGTTTACATATATTACAGAACTGCTCTCGAAACAGGATTTGTATGAATCACAGAGTGTTTACATAT
>JAULBS010108731.1:0-19048 GCA_032355785.1 Symmetromphalus regularis | reverse complement strand
ATTACAGAGCTGCTCTCGAAACAGGGTTTGTATGAATGGGTTTATTTGAATCACAGAATGTTTACATATATTACAGAGCTGCTCTCGAAACAGGGTTTGTATGAATGGGTTTATTTGAATCACAGAATGTTTACATATATTACAGAACTGCTCTCGAAACAGTTTGTATGAATGGGTTTGTTTGAATCACAGAATGTTTACATATATTACAGAGCTGCAGGTGTTGATAGGAAGTCTACTGCACTCGAAGCAGGGTTTATTTGAATCACAGAGTGTTTACATATATATTACAGAGCTGCAAGTGTTGATGGGAAGTCTACTGTACTTGAAGCAGGGCTTGGAGAAATCTCCATACAACACGCTTCTAGACCCGATATACTGGGAGGAGATATGTGATGTGTTTACAAGAGATGCCTGCAGCCTGATGGGATTATCTGTGGAAAGTCCACTCAGTGTCAGGTTTGTTTTGTTCTCTATGCTTGACTTTGGTACATCAAAATGAGTATAATCCAAACTTTTCTCAGTGATGCAAATGTATGGCTTAGACAACTCGCATGATTAAAATATTTGCAATCTGGATCGTGCTATGCTTTTGAAACTGCATAGACTGGACGCTTGAGAATAGTTTATTTACATTAACAAAAAAATCTGGTTGACACATTACTTTGCTAATCTTTTAATCCGATTATGATTTCATTTTATCTGATATATTTTATATGAATCCATTTGGATTCTGAGATTTAACACCCGAGTGAAATCTGATTCTGTGATTCATGCGAGAGTTTAGCCCTGCTATAATGGCTTTTTCTAAACATTGCTTGGACTATCTTTGTATACATTTGGTTTCATATGCAACATGTTTTGTTATTCAGATTATATTTAATACTTAATTATGTCCCTTTTTCAGCATTCGTGCTGGCTGTCATGCATTACCTCCATTGCTGAGCATTCGGCAGGTGATGGATGAGAGACGAGTACCTGGAGTATGGGCTAACAAGGATGAACTACCCGTAAGTTTCACTTTGTATAAATTACCTGTAAGTTTCTCTTTGTATAAACTACCTGTAAGTTTTTCTTTGTATAAACTACCCGTAAGTTTCACTTTGTATAAATTACCTGTAAGTTTCTCTTTGTATAAACTACCTGTAAGTTTCTCTTTGTATAAACTACATGTATTTCACAAGTAATATGTCATAATAAATGAGTGGAAAAATATATTCACCAAAAATTAGACATAAAGAAATTCCCTGAATCAAGCTTTTATAATTTACCTAATCCACGCATATCTCATTATTATTTTTAAGCAATACTGCAGTATGGTCCTTTTAATAGCAACATTGTTTCACATTCTACATGTAGTTCTGTTTAATATTTATACAGTATTTGATGTTATTAGCATTTGTGTGTTTTTTCTTTGTTTTGCAGTTAAATGGTAAAAAAAAAAAAAAAAAATTATGAGATAGGGGTGTATCAACATAATGTAAAGTGGCAGTTCATGATAATAAACATTATTAAAAAAAAAAGTTATAAAACGTTTCCTTTTCTATTTAGCAGATTTGGGCAAAAATAAAGATGTGCCTTTAAGATAGGTGGTTGTTTAATATGATATATTGTACTAAATTAGTTGACTTCAGAGAAAATAAATAAGCAACAAAAAATAAATAAAATTGATATAGCTGTTGTAAATATTTGGTTCACTCTATATAATATTATATGTTTTTCAGGTTGAGATAGACATGGGTATGGAGTACAGATACCACTCAACGTTTGCCTGTCCTATCCTTCGTCAACAGAGCACTGACAACAACCCTCCATTAAGACTTGTCTGCGGCCATGTTATCTCTCGTGACGCTCTCAACAAACTTGCCAGTGGAAATAAGTTAGTTATTTATCATAGCACCTAAAGTAGTGTCGGAAACAGAATAAAAATGATTTTCGTCAATTATTTCTTTCACGTTAAACTGACAGTCTGTCTCTTTTTAGGCAGTTTGGGTTATTTTGCTTTTCAACCAGTGGTCCACAACTGGTTCATCAAAGGCCATGGCATGTGCTGTCTTGTCTGTGGGATAGTGCATATAAAAGATCCCTTGCTGCTTATTGAAAGGAGTAGCCTATGTGGTTGGTGTGGGTTTCCTCTAACGATATGTCAGAATGACCATATGTTTGACGTTCGATAGCCGATGATCAGATAAAAATCAGTGTGCTATAGAGATGTTGTTAAATAAAACAATCTTTGTGACATTGATCACAAGATGATGTCATTAGTTAGTCATGATGACACACTTGTTCATTAATAGCCTTGAGTGAAATTATTTATTGCAATACCCAAAAAATGTAATATTAAATATAACAGACTTCCATATTTATTTTTAACATTTTGTTTTGTAACAATATTTTGATTAACTGACAAAATTAACCTTTTATAGCAATGGCATAATTATATTTTTCCCATAACATTGTGTTATATCCATGACATAAATCCATTAATAATAAATCATAACAACATGTATGCAGATTTCCATGACATACTCTAAGTACATGTACGTAAATTATATAATGATATGCAAATTCAGATCTAATTTTTTGTAAATGCTGCTTACTAACAACAGAAAATACATGTTCAGATATCAATATAACCATAAAAATGGCACTACTTGTCAGTAATTATAAAAAATAATTGATCATACACAGAGTTGCATTGGATTAATAGGAACATGTTTAATAACATTACTAACAGCTGTCGAATGCAAAGGGACAAGAAGCCTACTTATTTGTACTGATCCATGTTCAAGTTGGATAAAAACTCCACTGCTTTACTCATGTTCCAACCATGTCCGTATGGAAGAAGTACAAATCATAATACACCCTTTAAAATAACTGGCATTTCTTGCACTATAGGACTAAATATAACACAAACTTTTGATGTTAATGAAATGGAAATCCCACAGAACAAAAACACACAAAGTCAGTGACCTCATTTTATTTTTGATACGTTGTGAGGTCACCATTTTGCTATTTTTCCTAAATGATGTGCCAAACATATTTTTAACTTGTTTATATCTGTTAAACATTTAAATGATCTGTATTTAAAAACGTGTTTTTTTTAAAGGAATTTTAAGAAAACATCCAATAGAAATGAAAAGAAAATAACAAATTACTAACAAGAGAACATATGAAGTATTATTACCATCGGGCATTCAAACAATTTTGATATTTTAATTTTACATACACACAAGTGCTTACAGTAAAACACCAGAATGTTGCCAAATTGTATTCTCACAATCTACAAATGGTTATTTTGGTAGATTTCATTTAAATAATAGAAAAATAAACAGATGTACCACTGACCTGCTTGAGTTAGTTTTGCACCGTGCTGTTACATCAAATGTTAATCTCAATTATATCACAGTATTCATTTTTGATGTTTGAATGCTTATAATTGTGGCTAGCCTGTTTACTCCTATTTGCTCCACTTATTGAAACCGTAAAAGTACAAATATAAAGTAATATTAAGCTATGATAGACTGGAGATAAACATAACTCCAATTTTATTTTTCTTGTTAGTTGTTGTGTATTTGAAACCCCTAAATGTTACATTTAAAATTTCACACTGACTTGTTCACTTTTAAATGACATTTAGGGGTTTCAAATCCACAATAACTACCTCAAAAATGAAACCAGAGTTGTTTATCTGCTAATTAATAGTTAGATATCAGCTTTATCCTGTTCAGGTCAAATGGAGAATTTCAATCAATAGAGCCATGCAGGAATCCCCATTTTAAACTTTGCAAGATAAAGCAGAAATCTCACATCAATAACTATTTATTATCTGATGTATTATGATGTTATCAAGCATATATTGCTTTCCTTTCATTATGCAACATCATTGAAACTAGTGTTATGAGAAGTAATTATAAACAGTCTGAAACTCGTGGTAGAGTTACGGTCTTTTTTCTTTCTTTTTCTCTTTTGCAGAGTGAAGTGCCCTTACTGTCCAGTGGAACAGTTGCTATCAGAAGCCAAGCAGATCTACTTCTGAAACTCATGATAGAGTCATGTCCCTTGTTTTTGTGTTTTGCAGAGTGAAGTGCCCTTACTGTCCAGTGGAACAGTTGCCATCAGAAGCCAAGCAGATCTACTTCTGAAATTTAGGATTGAGTTATTTGTGTTGTGTTACTGGTTTAGCACAATGTTAAATAGTCCTGCAAATCCAGACCTTAGTTTATAAGGTGCGCGGGTGAGATAGTACCCATAATTTCAGTCGACAGGTGTGATAAACAGTGCTCGTACCACTTGAAAATCGTGCACCTAATTAATAATAATATGTAATTTCTTTCTTTTGTCAGATCATTACATAATAACTCGAGTCTTCTTCAAATATTTCAAACATACATATAAGTATATTGACTTCATAACTCATCATATGTATGATTTATGTTAATTGGGTGTCCGTACAACATTTGGTCAGTCTGTTTCATTTCTGTTTGTGCTGTTAAACAAGACATTTGGAAAATCTCGGCCGATTTTGTTGTATCGGTATGATTGGTAAAATAGCCAAGTTGTTCCGATATCAAACAATCTTTTCCAACGAAAAATTTAATTAAACAACATGGCAATTTTTCACTCACGTAAGTCGTTTCAGGCTTGCAATTTATCACTCACCTTAGCATGTTCAGGCGTGCGATTTATCACTCAATTGGATTTTAAAAAAACTGCAAATCCATGCAGCAGGTTCAAATTCTGCTATGTGTACTTTGTATTTTCATTGCATTATGTTTGCTTTTTGGTAACACTAAATATTTAGCCAAATTTTGGCTTCACTTTTATTGTAATCCTGCAGAAATAGGACTCCAAACTCATGATGTTTTTTCATTGAATCAGTGTCATGATCTTTGGTTTAGTCATAACCAAGCATTTGTTATATAATGTCTACCATCTCTGACTTGTGTCCAAAACATTAATTGCCCCAACCTACCCACACAACATATAGGGTTTTATTTGTATTTGATGGTTCATTGTTAATATATATGTGAAGTATTGATGTTTTTGACAGATATTAAGGGGTTGTACACAACTAACAAGGTATACCTATTTGTAAATATGCATGTATTACTTATTTTCATGTAACACCCACCCATGTGAATTATTATTGTATAAATTTTTATTTTGAGAAATTTCAATTGACATTTTAATAATTCATTTAAATTCATATATTGGTATTGACTGTCTCCTTCCTCACCCCCACATACATTGCGTACAAAAAGAAAAATATTTAAAACATTAATTGATCCTTAAATATCAATGTAACATAGTGCATACCAAGTCGAAATTCTGTGCAAGATGTGTAAGTAGTTAGAACAAAATGAATACATTTTTTTTTATATGTAACTTTATAAAATTTGTGTATTATAAAGTTGATTAATGTAGTCCGTGAGTGTTTGAAATGTATACAGTTTTATTCTTTGAATTTCAGGAGTCAAATATATAACTACATTTTGACTAGTCACACATTTTGTTTCTCTGTTTCACTGCTTATCGTCTAAGTAAATGCACACACTTAATGAAGCACAAATGCTATATTTTATTTATTAACATAACTGACTACTAATTATGAAGTTGGTCGTCTGATCGATACTTCTCAGTGAACCCTATTGCAGTTTGAGCTATTTCCTGTTCCAACCAGTGGTCCACAACTGGTTCCTCAAAGGCCTTGGTATGTACTGTCCTGTCTGTGGGACAGTGCATATAAAAAAAACATGCTGCATATTGGAAAGAGTAGCCTAAGTGGCGACAGCCGGTTTCCTCTAAAAAATATGACATCAAATAGCCGATGATAAGATAAAAATCACTGTGCTCTAGAGATGTCGTTAAATAAAATAAAAAAAACTAATTATGAATTATTTTTCTTTAACATATATTAGTGCCTATTATTTGTGGTAGATTATTGTTGGATGTTAATTAATTGTAATCATCACTGATTTGTCAGAGATCAAAATATAGCCATCCTGACCAGGTTTGGTGGGTAAATGTAGATTAGTTTTGTTATTTTGAGGTTTGTATCTGTAAAAAGAAAATTGGTTTGGTTTCGTCTGTCAGTCTTTGATTTGTAGCTTGCAGGAATTTCAGCTAATTTCAACCCAAATATGTAGAGTATTTATTTCATCTGTGATGAATTAAAGTGCAAAGAACTAATTTCATATTACCAATATGAAGGATTAAAACTTTAACTGAAATGAGACTCGTTTAGATGCAGTGCAAATTTTGAACTTTGTGTTTAGGTAATTCCTTTTTAATGCATACTGACCTTTAATTACTATTAATATCAAATGGCTTAAGATGCTGAGACTTTTATGCTTTTCAGTAATTTCCTTAGAGGTTTTACTAGAAATCTGCTTGGGTATCCCATCATTAATGTTCCCACTGACAATAGCATTGATGACAATAAAACCCGGTGTGATAGGAGAGAACAACCATCATGTCAAAAAGAAAATGAAATTCAACTATTTTTCTAGAATCGGAGATTTTTGGATACTTTTTTTTCTTTTTCTCATACATGTTGTTGGAGGTTAATGGAGATTTCTGTGTTTTGCCTAGTGTTTACAGCTTCGATAAACATTATACATTTTTTTGTAGATTTTAGTATTCCCAATTTTTATGTTGGAAGCTGAAATTGATATTAAAGTCACTGACCTTTGTTTCTATATAATTAACATATTTTTTGCTATTGTTGATAGTTTAAATTAAACATTTGTACAAGACAACTAAATTTTTCAAAACATTACTTTTGGAGAGTAATTTATGCTTTCTAAATTTTCACTGTAATAATGATGATTGCTAAAAAAAAAACAAAGAAAGTAGACTGGCATATCATGATAATTATAGGATATTAAACGAGTTTCCATTTCGTATCATGTTTATGTCCCTGGTGAAATAATTTGCAGTTGTCACAAGCTTTAGCAAGTGACAATGAAAATTATTTCACGAGACATAAACATGATGTGAAATGGAAGAGAGTTTAATATCCTATTTATTACCCATCATCAATTTTAAGTTAAATTTGAAAGAAAAAAGAACCACAACAAAAATGAGACCAGTCGTTTTCCATTTTAGGAATAAAACTGGGAAATAATATGACCTCGTGTGACGTCAAAAGTTTTACGTACCAGTATGACGTAGCACTAGGAAGTAACACTTTGATATGTACCAAGATATGTTGAGCCATATGAGTAAAAAACAGTATAACTTAATAACTGTATTATGTTTAGCTACTATGATTTTAAATTGGTTTTTTGTTAAGCCAGTCTAAACTTTAATTGGGCATGTTAGGAAAAGTCTCACCTATATAATTTTTTTTTGCTAATTCCATGTGCTGTTGTAGCAGCTTAAAATGTTTGAATTCTGTACATTGAGGTATGTGTGCCCGTTTGATGTAAAATGCATTTTGAACTAATATAAACACCAATATTAAATTCAATGGATGAACCAAAATAGACATACTAAACAAGAAATTGTAGTAGTGTGTAATTTTAAAAGTAAATATGCTGTAAAGGTATATTAAATGTTGCATTGTTCAGAAGTTTGGGTTAGTGACTTTAACATTAACAATTAATATGTCTTGACATTCATTATTTTTTTCTCTTTTTGTGGAGTGTTGCATTATATGTTTGCTGTACATCATTCTTGTATTAAACACGTGTATATTCCAGTGCTTATTTATAAAACTCTTGTACAAATGAGTAATGTAATAAAAATGTAAGTGTCAGTATGTCATGCTTTATTTATTGATATTTAACTACAACCAAATGTAGATAAAAATTTTATTATAAAATACCATCATTTTGTAACCCTTGAATTGTATGTTATAACAATGTTGTTGTAAAATGATATCATGATTAGGTTTAACATTTTGTATCCCATAATTCACAGATTCTGTCTTGTGTGTAAAACATTAAATTAGTATTCTGTAGTTGCATTTATTTCCCTTGGCCCAATAGGTTGTCATCAGTTATATTTCTGAGGACAGTTAAGCTGGGCATCCATGTATATGTAATGCGTAGTGCCGCAAACAACGATTCACATATATAATTTAATAGAAGCGCTTCCATGTACACGTAATGAGTGTTGCGCTAATTCCAGAATGCCTCTGTGATTGTTACAATACACATCACTCAGAGGAGGGATTTTCCAAAAAAGTACTGTAGCGAGAGAGAGAGAGAGAGAGAGAGGAGAGAGATAGAGGGAGGAGAGAGAAAGTGAGTGAGAGATTGAGTGAGTGAGAGAGAGATCATATCAATCCTCTTGTATATAAATTACACGTCAGTGGAGTACTTAGTGTTTGTGCCGCCAAGGGCAGTCATAGAATTTGCTGCCCCTTTAAACATTAAAAAATGGGGCAACATCTGCTAAAATATAAAATTACAAATTTCCCCACAAATCTTGAAAAAAACAGACAATTTGTTTTTGGTGAAGTCCAGAAATTTGGATTTGTTTCAAGTTAAATGTTCATAAAATGTAGATGATGTACACTGCTTTTCTCCAAACGTCTTCCAAAAGTACAAATTTATGAGCTTGACGCATATCAATGTATATGACAAGGAAACAGTCAAAATACATTATGCAATACTCAGTATGCATTACGCAAACAATACGTAAACATGGATGCCTAGCTGTAGGTTGTTTCTTACTGTTTGATGGTCAAAAACTAATATATCAAGGCTTTGGTATGTTTGTCTAGGGAAGATATATCAAGGCTTTGGTATGTTTGTCTAGGGAAGATATATCAAGGCTTTGGTATGTTTGTCTGGGGAAGTTAATGTAAAGGACCACTTTTGTCATTAAATTTCTATTAAACCTTTTAAATATTCTGTGCTGCAAATTTAATGTGTATTATTCTGAGGTAGTTTAATAAATTACATTGTTTCTTCTTTTACACCGGAAAATTACAATGTAGTGCACTACTATTTTAGGACATTTAAAAAAATAAAAACACCTTTCTTTATTACATGTATCTTGACCAGAAAATAAGCATAATTCGATTCCAAGTCCATTTTCATGATCTACAAACATGTCATTAGTTGTATTACAAATTCGTTTCAGATAAACCTTATCTTGTCTTATTTCACATAAAGAGAAAATCCATCTTTAAGTGATTAAATGCATACTCCCACGGGCCCTTGAACTAATTAATTTTGAAACAAAGAATTAATTTTAAATATAAACATTTGATTTATCCATAGAAGTACTTCATTCAACGACTTACATAACCACCACATCTCGTTTACTATCAATATTTTAAAAAATAATGAATTATGCTCATGGACAAATAAATTGGGGGGAAAATAATGTTTTTTTTTTTCTTTTGAAGGTGTGACGTATATATTTCGAGTCACATGATGGGTATTTCCCTGTTAACCGTTATTTTAAAACTAATGAATATTTTTGCAGCTGCAAAAACATTTCGTACGAATTTATTTCACTCCATAAGGAGTTCCAATCTTGAAATTAGACATTTTTAAATGTGAAAACAATTGACTGACTCGACATCAAATTCCTTATACCATGGTTCAGTTAAAATGCCTTGCGTAATATGAAAACGAGATATAGTATAACAAATGCATGTAAGTTTCATTCGTAATCAATATTTAGAGCACAAACCCTCTTAAATTCCATGGGACTATGCCTTTAATAGGTATTAATATATATATATATATAAACCATAAATACAATTAATCATGAAATTAATGCCAAAATGTGTAATTTAATTAATGCATCCTGTTTGCTCATTTGTTACAGTGTTTGTGAGTAAAAATAAAATTGATCATTTACTCTGTATTTCTTGCATTTCATGATACACAACAGTGATCAAAAAGGAGAATATTTTTAATGGTCACATAAACATAAAAGTAATATTTCAACAACACAAATCGAGATGTGCTGTATGCATTACATGGAATTTGTTATAATGTTCTGCCAATCTTTGTACGTTTGTAAGTTCAAGATAAATAATAAAATCGCAACTCTTTACCACTAGGCTACAAACTGCAAAACGGAAGCACATCAAGGGCGAATAACTGTTGTGTTAAATTTCGTCTGCACGAGAACGGCGCATAATGGAGACGTGTTGCATTCATCACGTCGAATTTGGCGTTCAAAACGGATTTGATATTGCAAAAATGTTATTTCATCAATATGGATTTACACCGATTGCCACGAGGATATCACCAAAAGTAAAACAATGGGTTTTATCGTCTGGTTATGCTCGGTTTGTGGTAACAGAACCAATAACAAGTGTTAAACAGTCCCCAGACGGCATCATCGTTAACGATGTTAATGGTGAAAATTTACCGAATGAGACATATTTTGTTAATTTTACTGAACACGAACAAATAATAGACTCCGTATTTAATGTTGCATTTGATGTAAAAGATGTGAACATCATTGTGCAAAGTTTGACTCTGTCTGGAGCGCAAATAATTAAGCCGGTTTCAAGTGTTACGGATAAACATGGGACTGTGTTAACTGCTGTTGTTAAGTCTTGCGTTGGTAATGTTGTTCATACTTTGATACAAAGAACAGACTATACTGGATGGTTTTTGCCAGGTTTTCAGATGGTAAATAATGCAGAAGAATTGTTTGATGACAGTGAGAAAGTGCAGCATCAGCAGAGTAGGTCCCAAGAGAAGCATGATGGACCAAAGTTTACTCACATTGACCATATTACATTTGCAGCATTTTGTGGATCAGCTGATGAAATATTGCTCTGGTATGAGAAAGCATTTGGTATGAAAAGGTTTTATATCAACAGGTAAATCCATTATACATAGGCCTTTATAAACTGACAAGGCAAGTCGACATAATTAGTAAAAGCTTCAATGGTCATATTTTATTACTTGTAGATATTACTGAAGATGTAAAGGAAGGTGTTCTTTCTTCATAATCTGACATCTTTCAACCACAGCCTTTGATAAACCAGTTGTGGAGGAGTGGGATGTAGCTGAAGC
The DNA here is from genome assembly GCA_032355785.1 of Symmetromphalus regularis. Classification (NCBI taxonomy): domain Eukaryota; kingdom Metazoa; phylum Mollusca; class Gastropoda; order Neomphalida; family Neomphalidae; genus Symmetromphalus; species Symmetromphalus regularis. The sequence continues at coordinate 8,048 of JAULBS010108731.1, read as the reverse complement.
AGTAATGTCCACATTTGAAGAGGTCTTTCATCAGATCGATCCTTCTTAGTAGACCCACTTGCAGATTGGGCTATTTTCCATTCCAACCAGTAGTCCACAACTGGTTCATCAAAGGCCATGGTATGTACTGTCTTGTCTGAGAAAGCACATATAAAAGACCTCTTGCTGCTTATTGGAAAGAGTAGCCTATGTGGTGGTTGCATTTTCCCTCTAAAGAAATGTCTGAATGACTGATGCCCAGTAGCCAATGATCAGATAAAAATCAATGTGCTCTAGAGGTGCCTTTAAATAAAACTAAATTTACTTTACCAGTAGTGTATCGCTGGTCGGTGTAAATGGATTACACTTAACATTGAGCCTTGAGGAGCACTCATTCTGGGTTAGAGATGGTACTGAGATTAAAAATCCCATGTTTTGATGGTTATTTGATCCCAGTACCTACCAGCCAAGAATCCGATATCATAACCACTGCACCACTGAAGCGAGTAGAAATCACTGGGGATGAGCAAAATTTACTAGTTCCCTAGGCCACTGGATTTTTTTTTTTCTCTTCTGATATTAAATTTTATATTAAGCCCATTAATGAATGCCTATTACTCAATAAAAGATATACTATAGATATATATATTCTTTGAATAGCTTCCTAGCAAAGGTTTCTCAACCCAGGAAAGGTCTCAGATTTTGCATACCAATACATACATATGTATCTGAGGGTTACATGGTTCCACTGCCAGTTATTTTTCGTGGGGACATATATGTTTTTAGGCTACTAATCTCAAAGATGATTGGAAATATTTCTTAATTTCTACCCCTGAACATATAAACTCAGAGACAACCATTCTTTACAGATTTTTGAACTAATTACATCAAAACATAATTTTATAAAGAAACATATTTATGCATGCACACAGACAGAATGATGTGTGCACACACACACACACAATATATAATTTTATATAATATATAAAAAAGTTGGTATTAAATCAGTTTGGACATGTACTATTGATACATTATAGGAGCATGGATTTTTGGGTCATTTCCAATTAGATAAGTAATATCACTAATACTATAGTATACAAGATAAAATACATGTACTAAAGCTGCTTATGGTTGAAAACTGACAGTTTTATGCCACCATGTAAATGCACCATTTTACCATGTATTTGGGTCACACTCTGGCCTTACATAGTACACTAATTCAAGGTCACGTCTATTTGATATGGCAAGATTAATATTATCCTAACCTGAAAACCTTGATCTGAAAGGCGACTCCCTAGAAAATAATTACACATACATTTGTGTAAGCTCCATCTAAAAATACCTATTGATAGTGAATCAAGTACTTAACCATAGACTGGAAATGAGACAAAGAAAAACCAGGAGAAAATCCTGTTCTGCATTCATCTGTGACGTGCATGTCCACATTCATGACCATTGTTAAATAATTCACTATAACACCTCAGATAACATCAAAATTTTATTAAATAGTCACCCTCAATATTGACTGCAGAAGTGAAAGTATCGTTTTGCACACTACTTGAAATAAAATCCTTTGTAGTCTAAATGAAAAAGCTATGGAATGGTATTTTATTGAACAGTAAATCTTTCAGCAAACACTTTATAATTTTTACAGTATCAAGTATAAGATCAAAGTAAATTCATCACAGAGCGGTGACAGAACTTGCTAAATATGCCTAAAGTGAGTAGTTCTTTGACCGTAACCTGAATGTTATTCATATGCTAAAATAATATACATGTTTGCCGAACTTGAAGTACCTTCCTTTGTGGTCATTCTGTGATTATTTCATTAAAAAATATATTATGCTCTACATATTTTTTTAACACAGTGACCTCAGACGTTAGAAGTGCTCAGTAATTACATGAGACACTGTATTTCTGAAGAAACAAGTAATGATAATACATCATATTTATTCTTGATTTCATTCTAGACTAAATATACTTCTAAAGGCTTTGTAAGGCAAACACATGCCTACTTAATTTTAAAGATATATATAAATTGAGAGGATAACCCTTCTATGGTTTTTGAGTTTACAATATCTATATACATCTGGGCCCAGTTGTTCAAAGCAAGGTTAAGCTAACCATGAGTTAGTTGAATATTTCAAAGCATTGCAAATAGTAATTGAAGAGATATGTTGAAACTTAGTTTATTATATCCTAAGGTATCCATAAATAATCAAATCAGAAGTATATTTGAACTTTCTAATTCTATGAAGATATTTTATTTTTAAAGAGAAATCATCTATTCCATGGTTAGCTTAATGCTTTGAACAACTGGGTCCAAGTGGTTATAATGTTGCAAACTTGGTTTTCTTATTTGCCTTGGTAATGGTTACCTAAAAATGTGGACTGATAAATATTGCCATGGGTGGAGTACCAGATTCTTAAGTGAGATAGAAATTTTGGCTTCCTGACCAGTACACATGTTAGTTATTTTATCTCGTAACCATTTTAAGACTAGTGTTATTGTGTTGCAGAGAGGAAGATGAACGGGAAGGATTTGTCATTAATAATGATGACATTGGATTGCGACTGAAAGCATTTGAGTACTGGAAGTGTGCTGAGGTTGGCTTGACTTCTAAGCAAAATGGAGTCAAATTCATAATAGCTGAAGCACTCACAAACCAAGGTAAAATAAAAAGAATGGTATAAGACAATGGTGGAAGAATTTCATCTTCTATAAATGAAAATTTCAAATACTGTGTAATTGGAATTCAAGATAATACATGTAGGCCATTCTTGGAATTTGTGGGGAGCAAACATATTTTAAAGATTTTTAATACTGAAGTGGGGTCAAAGTTTGTTATGACCAAATTATAAAGGGGAAAAATAGTAAGTTCTGTCCAAGAAGGTTATGGGGTTACTGGACACCATTGACCCCCCCCCCCCCTCCCTGGAAGTGATCCTCGGTGGTGCAGTGACAGTGGTTCTAAACCCATTGTAGGCTGGCTCACATTTGACTGTCAGAATTACCAAATGTTTGACATCCAATAGCCAATGATTAATACATGAATGTGCTCTAGTGTTGTCTTTAAAAAAAACCAAAAAATAAACCCTCTCTGGATCTGCCTGTTATAATATTTTGTATAGTGCATGTGACCAGTCGTTCAATAAAAACATCAGTACATATAAGAATTACGTGCACTAACATACGGTTGAGTTTTGGCTAACCAGTTCGTTATTCACATAAATAAAAAGTTGCATGTCCACACAATTTTTTTCTTTAGCATTGTTGTTTGGCCAGTGTGTATTTTGGCAGAAATACATGTAGAATAAAAATAAAATTATTTAAATTTTCTTACCTATCACTTTAGAATCTATGAGGGAAATTTACACATTGATTTCAATCCTATGTCTCCAGGGAGGTATTAAACTTTTTTTAATGTCTGCTCTAAGCAAAGCAAGCACCCCACATTAGGGGTTGAAAAATTATTTTAAAACACTTGCCCACAATATTTTTTCACTTGCCCATCCAAAATACACTAAACGAATACACCAAAATGTTTCATGTTAGCATGTCATACACAATATTTTGCAAATAACAAATGTTATTGTAATGAGAATTTAATAACTTGAAAGTTTACTTGCCCACGAGCAAGTTAGATCTCGCAGATCAGTTGCCCGACCTTCAAATTCCACTTGCCCCAGGCGTCAGTCAGTAGTATTTTTTAACTCCTGCACATGCAACTGAAGTATGTAAAGTATTATTTTCTATAAGTCAAATGTTTTTTTTATTCAGTCTAGTGACTTGGGAATCTTGCTTCAGAAACCCATAATCCAAAAAAGCAAACAAAAGGTTTGGTCTAAACATGGTGGTTACAAATGATTTCATGCCCTTTTATTGCAAGTTTACTCTCAAGTGGTTGGTGGTACCAGTACTTATTTTCGTGCTGACATCCAATTAAGATTCAAGCACACTGTCAGAATTCACAGCTCATCTTCTTGTGCTGTCTGTTGAAAAGACAAAACCTGCTACCACCACACTAATGTAGCTACTCTTATCGATAAGCACAAGGGATCCTTTATATGTATTATTCCACAGACAGGATAGCACACGCCACAACCTTTGATAAATCAGTTGTGGACCACTGATTGGTGTAACTGTAAGTGGTATACACCTACCCAATAAGCCTTGCAGAGCACTCACTCTGGGTTGGAGCCGTGACTGAGATTTGATCCCTGTACCTACCAAGCACAAGTCTGATAGCATAACCATAACTCTACTGGTGATAAGATCCTTATGAAATATTGTTAATGCTGAGTTCTTGAGTGTATATAGAATTACTCTGTAATTGGGCAGGTATGCCATTTACCTTCTAGGTGCCTTAATAAATGCAGGCTAATTCCTTTTTCAGTTATAAACAGTGCAATAAAATATTTTACGTTTGCATATTATACGTTATACATCATATAACAGTGAAACTGTATATATCTTTGCAAAGGATACTTTTCACAAACATCTGATGTCGTCATGGTTTCGTATAAATATATGGCATTGATCATGACAGTAGTGAGTCATTTGGATTGCATTTTGCACAATCTCAATTATTTAATGAATATAATAAGTAAAAAGAAACCTTACACATTATTGGACTTTGTTAATTTTAATAAAATAACAAGATATAGATATATCCAGTAATTACACAAAGGTGACATTCATTGTTATTTTCAATCTTCTTTGACAGGTCCCAACCAAATAGACACCTTTCTTTCTAGTCACGGTGGCCCTGGAATCCAGCATATAGGACTGTCATCACGTAACATCGTCTCGTCTGTGTCATCTCTCAAGAATGCTGGAGTGCAGTTTGTGGATCCTCCATATACTTACTACACTGAGGTTGTTTTCATTATGTTTAGTTAAGAAAAACCTATGGTAGTAAATTCACATTCCTATACGTAATCCAGGCATGTATGTACATCTGTGCCACGCTTTTAAAGTGGATGAAATATTGTTCAGACCCGTTTTTGAAATTGCCAACAGTGGTACAGGGCCCTCAGTAGTTTGAGAAGTTGCAGGGTACAACAGTGATGGTAGCCGGCAATCTTGGCATGCATAAAACAGCATGTTTTTTTTTACCAAAAACAAACAGTAGGCTGTTACAGGTGGCGATTTACCGCCGGTGACCAGATACTTTTGAGGGCACTAGTGGTTATGCTATCAAGACTCCCGACTGGTAAATACTGAGATCAAATCTCAGTCGTGGCATGGTATTTTTAATCTCAGTATCGGCTCCCAACTCCAGAGGCTCAGTGGATAGATCTACAACTGGTTTATCAGAGACCTTGATTTGTGCTATCCCTTGCTGTTTATCGGTAACAGTAGCCATGCATGTGTGGCGGCAGTTGATTTTGTCTCCTACTAACACTTAACCTCTGTCCTAGACAGACAGCACAGGTAGTGGAGTTGCATGCCCAGGACAGCATGCTTGAACCTTAATTGGATATAAGAATGCACATAAGTACATTGTTCATCATCTTGGACTGGGAGATATTTGTCTGTTGTGTCTGATTGACAGTTATTTTGTTTTTATAAAAAAATATATCTTCCTCATGTTAAGATATCTGTAAAATTTATTTCATCACTGATGTAAATAATTCAAAATATTTAGTTTTTGGGGGTCTAGCAGAATTTAATTCTTAATATGTGTGAGAATCCATGCAATTTCGTTATCCCCTTATTTGTTCCTTGTTAGGAATCTTCTGGATGGTCTTTTATGGACTGATGATTATATAAAATGTTCTTTATAGCTATCTCGACTATATGACTGAATACATGTATCGCTTATAATCAGTTTCTGGGCTGTATCTGGAAACGGTCTATTTTTGTACGGTTTGTTTACAACGAATCTGCACACAAGTGAACCTTGACATCGGAATAATTATGTTATAAGAATACAAATCTTCACTTTCAAAAGACAAAATTAGAAAAAGACCCTTTACTAACAATTAACTTTTTATAAGGTTGAGTGATACACAACATTCATTTGGCATTGTAGATTCACTCAATAACGTGCAACATCAATACGTACCAAAATAAGCAGCAATTGTCACTGGCAGAACCCACAAATATGACATTGTGTCGTCTGCGTAAATTTAGAAAGTCACGTGACATATGTTTTACGGCACGACAATTAGACTGTAACTCTGTCTAAAAAATAGACACTTCCCGGATACGAATTCCTAAAATGTCAACATCCGACCAGGTAGGGATTTTTTTTTTTTTCAAATATAAAAAAAGATATGATTTGAAAGATTTGTTGGTTGATTTTAATAGTAACATAACCAAGGTCAAATATTATTCTGTTACATTGATCGTGCGATTACAATTGCGCATGCGCAGAAGCTTTTCTCCACTTAATAGACCGGAAACTGATTTCTCGAGTATATGACTATATACAAGGGCGAAAATCCGTCCCTAAAAGTGGGGGTGTGGGGACGGAACACACACTTGTCCAAAAAGGGGGGGTACGGACCATTCAGCTGCCACTCTCCCATCCCACCACCATTATAGACTACTTGTGTACTTCGGTATTTTGCGCTAAAACCACATGGTTTAAAGCGTTACATTGATACAATAAAGAGAAATACTGGTAAAGATTATTATTTATTCACTGACATTTTCAGTTTTTCTATGCAAAAAGTGGGGGGGGGGGGTATTGATAATTATATAGGCGTGCCCCCTGTCCAAAAAGTGGTGGGCCGTGTCCCCCCCCGCCCACCCCACCCGATTTACGCCTATGTCTATATATATGTATATATGTGTATGTGTACGCGCATAAATATGTATGTATATACGTAAATTTCTGTATATATGTATGTATTTGAATGTTGTAGTACTTATGTATGTGCATGTTGGTATAGCTTTAATAAAGTGTTGTGTACCGTAATTAATTACTATACAATATATAGTACATACATAGTTTTGTAAGTTTGTGTTCAGGGCCCAAACCTGACAATATGATGTCTCCGGGGCAATAAATATATATATATATATTTTTTTATTATTCTTATTGATGTTTTTATTGTTGTTATTTTTTATTACTTTTTGTGGGGAAAAGTAAAAGTAAAGTTTGTTTTATTTAACGACGCCTCTAGAGCACATTGATTTTTAGTTCATCATCGGCTATTGGACGTCTATCATATGGTCATTTTGACATATGTCTTTAGAGGAAACCCGCATCCGCCACATTGGCTACTCTTTTCGATAAGCAGCAAGGGATCTTTTATATGCACTTTCCCACAGAAAGGCTAGCAGATGAACCAGTTGTGGACCACTGGTTGGAACGGAAAATAGCCCAAATTGCAAATGGGTCCACTGAGCAGGATCGTTCCGACGACCGACCGTTTCACAGGCAGACACTCTACCGTTTGAGCTATTCATTATTATTGTTTTCTATGTCAGCCGTTATAAATGACGGCAACAAACGATACGTCCCGGCGTATAGTGGTTATTGTATCGAACTGGGACGTAGTAGGATCAAATCTCAGTTGACGCATATCTCCAACCCAGAGTGAGTGCTCTGCAAGGTTCAGTGGGTAGGTGTATACCACTTACACTGATCAGTGGTCCACAACTGGCTGACCCATTTGCAGTTTGGTCTATTTTCCGTCCCAACCAGTGGTCCACAACTGGTTCATCAAAGGCCGTGATATGTGCAGTCCTGTCTATAGGACGGTGCATATAAAAGACCCCTTGCTGCTTATCGGAAAGAGTAGCCAATGTAGCGTGGGAGCATGCGTTTAACTACACCCCAGTACATTGGTTATTTGATGCAAGATATGCTGTTTTACGGTTCATTGTGAAAATTGTGAGGGCGCATTCCATCTATCCCCTTAGCGATGGAGAAGCGGAATCTAGCTGTCGGTAAAGAGTTTACCCGAGGTATGAGGTGAAGTATTTTTTTTATACGGGTCCACATCCAATTTGGTCCAATGTCCTAAGATTAGGGTACCGGGCCCGGGGCAGAGGTTAGTGTTAGTAGGAGACTCGAAACCCGCTGCTTTTTTCTATAAACAGCAAGGGATCT
>JAULBS010108720.1:0-15303 GCA_032355785.1 Symmetromphalus regularis | reverse complement strand
GGCCTTGATATGGACCCTATTAGTTGGAGTGAAAAATCATATCCTTTGCTCCATTTATCCTTGATATTACTTCCTTATAATAGCATAAATCACTGAGTGTTTTCAATAAAATACTCATTTAAAATGTATGTTAAGGACTTGTATAGAAAAGTAAAAAATAGACATGGTATTGGTTGCTATATAAATAAAAGTTTTGATGTAAAATAGATGCGCACAGGAACATAAAACAGAATAATGTCAGGGGCACAAGTCCTTTATGGTAGTTAAATCAAAGCATTCATTTTTTTCCCACATAAAATGCTGTACATTGCTTTCTTTTTTAAATTTATATTTTAAATGTGATAAAATGTTGTAAATTTGCTTAAGTAAAAGTTTAAATATATATGTACTTATGTATATCTATAGAAAACTAAAAAAATGTGAGACATCTTTTCATTTAGCTGTAGGTCATGGTTTTTATCTATTTAATGTTTGTGGCAGGAAGAAACTGATGTATTATTTTATTAAATTTAAATAGTTGTGAATTATTTGGAAATTAAAATTTGCCAAAAATCTAAATAATATTTTGTCTACAAAAAATAAATAAATACATAAATTCATACAATTAATTTTATATAAAAATATTTGTTTTTGAAATTTGAATTTTATATGTTAAGTGCCATTTTCAAGAATATATCACACAAGTATTGTTGTTGAATTTAATAGAATTTGAGTTAAGTTGTAAAGATCTGCACATATAATAAGAAAAAAATCCAACAATTCCAATACAGGACCTTACAGGGCATTGCAGTTTTGCACAACACATTTTATACACACACACACACCACTTTGAAAATCTGTCCTACGGTCCTGTCGTATAGACATAAATTAATTAAAATTCAGTCACATTGAAATCATATGTCTGAAAATCAAAAACACTCTGTTTTACTAAATTAATGAACCAAGACTAAAATGAAACTTATTTCAGAAACTGTCCTCAACAGTGACACAGAAATGTCCAAACAATTTCTGTTTGTGATACAAGATTGTGATTAACAGTATTACTTCGAGTGCATGAAGCACAATGTTATGAGATCAATCCCTTCGTTCATCTATAACATGTCCTATTCCAGTGAGTGGTCCATATAACAAAGGCAGTTTATGCTGTAATGTCAAGAACTTAAGTGTGATATATTGTCAGGAGGTGGCTTGTTTTGTTTGGGTGGGATGGGGTGTGTCTTTTGTCATGTTAGGCTTTTGTTAATAATATCAGGGGTCGAATTTCAAAATGTTTTTAGGGCACGGCAGTTGTTGTCTTAAGTTTAGTAAGAAAACTTTGGGAACCAAGGCAAACTTTTCCTTCAAAAGAGGGGCACAAAGGCAACTTCCCAAATTTTCTCTGACAAAAATGATAGTTTTTACACTTTTTATTGGACAAGGAAAGAAATGTTTACAACATGGAATGTACGTGGATGGCACGGCAGCAAACCAGATAGGGCATTATGGCATTTTTCTTGCTGCAAATAAGAGGGGCACCCACCCACAGCATTTGCCTCTGGTGCCGTGTTGAAATTCAATCCCTGTAATATGATACAAAACAGTATTTGAGATTTGTCCTACAAACCACGGGAAACATCCCTTGACACTACTAATGTACAGCATTTGACATGATGCAAGACTTTTACTTGGAAAATGGGGGTTATTGACTTACAACGCAATAATTGTGGTTATCCTATCTGAATTTTTATACTGGTATTCAATGTTAATTGCTTATCTTGTCGCACGATGAAAGGGTCACATTAAATATCTATGTCTGGCATCTGGTTTACTTCTTTATCATATTTTATCACTGCATTAAGGGAATGTATATGGTACTCTCCTATCTTACGCATAGCCAAATCATCCATTTGCTCATTTGTATACACATATGCTAATACAATATTACATATATTTGCAAGGTCAGATCCAGAGATTCACTTAATTTCATGATCACTCCCTTTTTAATATTCCATTAATCTGTTGCGGATTGTTGTATCAGTCATTGTATGGGCTATATATTGTCCTTTTTTCTTATTTTTAATGACACCACTAGAACACATTAATCTGTTAATCATTTGGTTACTGAACGTTTGGAAATTATGACATGTCAAGTGTGACCCAGCCTCCAATGGGATTTGAACCACTGTCTTCAACATGCCCGATGTCCTACCACTGGACCACAGAGGCTGTATTACTTGTTCTAACCAGTGGGCTATGACTGGTATAACAAAGGCCGTATTGTCTCATCTCATTTGTTGAAAGGTGTATACAAAAGACCCCTTTTTGCTAATGGGAAAGAGTAACCTATGAGACAATAGTAGGTTTCTTCAGTGAACCATATATCACTAATTGTGCAAGGTAAAAATGGCACAAGTGCAAAACTTTGGGGGAAAAAGCACATTTAATTAAAGTTATGGTAAATCACTACCAGCTAAAAAGACTATAACCCGGCAAAGTGTGAACAAGTTGGTACTGCTATAAAATCATCTTGCTCATGTTAGTGACTTAACTCTGCTCATGTATGTTCATTTGAAGTGAAAACAAAGTGTGAACAAGTTGGTACTGCTATAAAATCATCTTGCTCATGAGCTGCTCTTGCTAACATGTGTACGACATTATAATTGTCTAATAATGTATTTTACTGTGTCTTCCTCGAGCTTTATAATATGCATGTTAAAAAATACCATTTTATGACCTCTACATTCATTTAGCATATTCAAGGAAACCTTTCTTTTAAATTATTGTTGTTTTCATCAAATATGCCATTTTCCCCTAGTTTTGTATTTGTGTCCTTATTACCTGTGCCATTTGTACCTTGATTTGTTACAAATACCACATGTTTGACACCTTTATAACTGGCGATTTATCAGTGTACTGGGGTGTCATAATAATCCAAAGATTCCTTTCCTTTTTATTTTAGATCTTAATGCACATGGGTGTCATTAATTTTAGATTTTGACCCTCCTACTTTAAAATTTCTGGTCCTGGATCTACCACATATTTGGCTAATGAAATTTTATTAAATATTCTTTCTTTTATATTAATTTTTTTTATTTTTTATTTAAATGACTTGTATTTCCAATTTTGTAACTAATTTTTCTAGAAAATCCATCAAATACAAGAATATTACCATAATTTTTGTTTTCCTGTATTAAATTCATATTTCATATACATATGCGTGATTACATGATTGAAATCAAAGTGAAGATGTTGCCATGGCCACCATTATATTCGATGTTGCGGTTAATCTCGAACAAGTTTTACATCACAGTTTTATATGAATATCATCATTCAAGATATGACAGTTTTGTACTTTGAGTTTTGTTTGTTGCTTAGATCTTACATGAGCCATAAAATCTAAGAATTATATCAGCTAAATGGAAATATTTCTTGGGATGGTGGGAGGCCGTTGGGACACTATCACAGTATTTGAATGAATGAATGTTTATTTGTAATTGGAAATTTGTAAAATGTATGTACGACAGTTGTAAATGTTGTAAAGTTTTGTTAAAACTGATATTTTATTTTTATAACATATTTATATACAAAAATTACTTTAAAATGTACTTGACATGTTTGGAAACTTTCTGTGTAACATATAGTAATTACCACCAGTAATTTATGTTTTCTTTTGGTGTATTAAATAAAATGTAATTATGTATGTATAAACCTCTATGAATGTGTATATATAAATGAAATGTAGATAGTGAAAATAAATAAAATGTAATTATGTATGTATAAACCTGTATGAATGTGTATATATAAATGAAACGTAGATAGTGAAAATAAATAAAATGTATGCATGACAGTTTGCTATTGTTGTAGGGCTGTGTTCATCTTTCATTCAGTTCACTTTAATATCTTCCTGTCAGCTTACAATATCACCTGAACATGTGGTATGTGTCCCAACATTAAATGTATAATAAAAAATAACTGCAAAAAAATTGTTTAACCATGAAGAAATGTAGATAACTAAATTACCAAATTTAAAGTGTGAGCCAGCCTCTGACAAGTTTTGAACCAGTATATTCAGCTTGAGAGTCCACTGGACTACTGAGGTTTATCTGTCATTTACTATGCAAAAATAAAAAGCTATTTTGTGTTTGTTCTGTGTGTATATTTTATGAAATTTTGTACAAAAGATGTCAAAATGAGTCTTTATAATGATGTAGTACAATAAATCAAATAATGTCTTTCATTACTGTTAATAAGTATTCTCCAAGACCATTTTCCATACAAAAAAAAGATAACTATTGTTTTTACTTTATTTTGGCATCTGTATACTGGGTTGTCTTTGCATTATTCAGCTCAATGCTGCATGTTTTAATAATGCTGTGTCAACATTGTATTTTTATTTGTATTGTTAATCTTGTGAATTTGGTAATTTATTAATGTATGTAGTTGTGCTATTTTCAAACAGGAAGAGCATTAATAAATTTAAACAACTCTACACCTTGTCAGCCCTTAGAAAATGTCTAAAAAGCATTTAAAACAAAAAATCTTATTCACATTTGTGACAATTTATTTTGCAACACCAATGACTTTAATATGGTGTTTTTCTTCCTATATTTCACTCCCCATTACCACAGTCTTAATGTGATATCCATTCAAAATATTAAGGTGTATAGTAATAATATAAAGAAATACTTAAGATATGTGGTTACACAATTCTATATATTAATGTGGTTACTCTAGCATACAAGCAGATGTAGTACTAGTAATGCACATATGGTATAAGTGTTAAGTTTTCCTCAAGTACTGATGGGTGGATGGATAGATGGAAAGGGTGGATGGATAGATGGAAAGGGTGGATGGATGGGGTGGGTGAATGGATGGATGGATGAACAAAAAATTTAATGAATTTGTGCCATCTGAGATCATGGCAAATTCCCATTTTTTAAAAGATATACCTGTGATAACTACAGATTGGTTGCTTATTTTTTGAAAGGATCCCATGAAACAAAACATGTCAAATAGTCTACCAGTAAAAGAGGTATGTACTGTGTAACCTTTTAAAAATACCTCAAAAGTAGTTGGTGATTTTAGTAGGGAACAATTAGCACTGAATAAATGTGAACTGAACTATTGTTCATGTTTAGATTTTCAAGATGGCATCAAAAATAATTACCACATTAAATATTGTCATAATGACCAACTCTTCCCCCCCCCTCCCTGCCCCACCCTGCTGGTTAAACCTTGACACGTAGATAAATTTCAAGATATCCTTAAGTCTTTTATCCCATGCATCCAAACATTAAGTGCTATCCTATCTGTGGGACAGTGCATATAAAAGAACCCTTGCTGCTTATTGGAAAGTGTAGCTTATGTGGTGGCAGTGGGTTTCCTCTAAATAAATGTCAGAATGACCATATGATTGACGCTTAAGTGTCAATTAGCATATGTTCAAGACGGAAAGCCAACTATCATAATATATTGCCTGAGAAATAATCATTTAGGTCACTATGCTGATTTAAAAAATGTCTATGTAACACATTGAGCATTGTGCCCCAGTGTCTCCCACACACATTTCACAGGTCTGTCCGTGCTACACAATCTAAATACACCAAATCTGATCAAACTCACACATTTACAAATTTTATCACTTCAGTATAATCACCAACTGTATAAACAAGGTGTAATTTAGAATTTGCCCTCTCGTATCGTACCCAATTCCAGGCCATAGGATTTCAAATTTAATGTGAAACCCTTTTTTTTGTTCCGTGCTTTTGGATCATGGGAACCCATCAGAAACCCAAAATAAGAAAATCATGGAAAACAAAATTTCGGCTCCGTGATTTTGACAAGACGGTACCCACACGCTAGCAGTAAAGATCATTACCTTGAAATCCTATGGCCTGCAATTCTCATTCTGACTAAGAGAAAAATGTGAGATAATTCTGTAAACATATGAAACATGTTTTACTTTTAATAATAATTATTCATACATGTATATATATATATATATATATATGAAAATATTTCTGCCTTGAGTGATAAATTGTTAACTGTTTTAAAGGCATAGTCCTACGTAATTTAAGGGGTTAATTGTCTAAATATTGATTACGAATGAAACTTACATAAATTTGTGCTACTAGATCTTGCTTTCATATAACGCAAGACGTTTTAACTGGACCATGGTAGAGGTAATATCATGTCGAGTCGATCAATTTTTTTCACATTTAAAATTTTCATATTTCAAGATCGGAACTTCTTGTACGTTTTCTGTGAAACTTTTTCCACGGTCGGAAGTTTCTGATTGATTGGCCACGTTTCAGGAAGAATTTGTCCCAAATTAGAATTGGGGGAATACCTGTCACATGATATGAAATACATGTATATATGTTACACCTTCAACGGAAAAAAAACATTACTTTTCCTCGGTTTATTTATCCATACCATAATTCATTATTATTTTAAAAACATTGATAATAAGCAAAATGTGGTGGTTATGTAAGTAGTTGAATGAAGTATTCCTATGGACAAATCAAATGTTTATATTAAAAGTTAATTCTTTGTTTGGAAATTAATTAGATAAAGTGTCTGTAGGACTATGCTTTTAAAGATAAATTCATGTTTTACCTCTATTCTTTTGTTATGCTTTGTGATGAGATTTAATTCATATTTGCCCAACATGTGAACGATAGAGGTGTATTCACGTTTACTTTAGACAGGTGGATGTGATGGAGATAGACCGGCCAGTATAAAAAGGTTGGCTAATTTAAGAAACAGACAAATTAAAGTGATGATCTGACCTGACAAATGCTGATATAGTCTGATGATTTTTTACTTATTTTAAAAGTAGTTTTCTGATTTCAAAGATGTTTCCATTTGTTATTTCTTATCTTAACCTTTGTATAAAACAAAGAATACTTTAAATAAATAGCTGTGGTATTATCTGTTCTGCATACTGCATGGTTCATTTGAAAAATGTTTTATGATTTAGCCTTCAGTACTCTACATTAGTGATTTTCATTGACCATGTTTTAATACAGTGGAACAAGTTCAAACTGGACCTCCATTGGACCACAACATTTACCTGGTTTGGTCAGAGATCTGGTAAACTAAGAGTTTCCCTTTCAGTCACCATCTTAGAAATACTTGGAGTTATTCCCCTTGTTGGAAAAACTGATAAATCAGAATCTACCGAAAAATTCTGAAACAAGACTGCACTGTGAAGCAACAAATTGTTTTAACCAGTGTGTATACTGGCTCACTGAAACGTATTGCTTTGTAACACAGGCATAATTGACAGTTATCACATCACTTGGATATGCCTCAATCTTATTTAATCTGGTGTCTTAAAGTTTTGTCTTCAGCAATCCAGTTTTGATAGGTTAATTTATTAAGAATATAATGTTTAGGTACAGAGAATTTGGCCGATATCCAGTATTAACAGGATCCGGTTTATTCAGGGTTTTAATGCATTGAATACATAGCGAAAAATTCAACACCAAGAAATTTGGCTGGCTTCAACAGGAATCTGGTTCAGTGTGGATTCCGTTTCAACAGGTTCCACTGTATATCTTGTGTGAGTTTACATTATAGTGAGGAAATGTTAATCATTAATTGAATTTCTTTTTCATTTTGGTGTTTTCTTTATCCTTTTAAATTAAGAGTCAAGATTTTATTAATAACATGTCTTTAATTAATTTCAAAATAATAATGTTGTTATTGAAAATAATAAGTTAAAAATATTTGTTTAATTTCAGAAAAGTAATCATAATTTATTTCAAATTACATTACCGGTATAACTGAGACAAAAGTTTATTAAAATCTAACTTATGTTCATGCACATTCTGTTGAGCTGGAGATTGTCAACCTCCAAATGTGGTTTAGATACATAACGGAAAGTTATGTGAAATGTTTGCTTTCTATTTAAAAATTACAACATTATGTAAAATGTGCTTTAGATGTATAATAGAGTGTTATGTCAAATGTTTGTTTTATATCTAGAACACACAACATTATGTAAAATATGCTTTAGATGTATAATAGAATGTTATGTCAAATGTTTGTTTTATATCTAGAACACACAACATTATGTAAAATGTGCCTTTGATGTATAACCCACATTTAATGTGAAATGTATTATTATAATGTTTTAGATTTATAACATACAAGTATGTAAAATGTGTGTATTTTGGTGGCTTCTAAAACACATACTTTGTTTAAATTGCTTGGATATTTTAATATGAATTATGATTTGTGTTTGCTAAAATAAAAGCAAGTTATCTTTCAAGGTATCAAGTTTGAAGTGTGTAAAGTTGATGAATTCATGTGATTCCGAGCAACTATTGACAACAGGATACAAACTGACTGCTAACACTTGAATGTGAACAGACATTCTAATTTGGAGGTGGATAACACATCCTGATTGTTAATGGAATTCATATGATTCTTTATGAAAGACTAATACTAACAATGTGTGTGATTTGTAAAGAAAAACACTTAAAATAATGAAAAGAGTGGACAGCTAGGCTGTGGTTTATATAAATTTGATGAATTATGAATTTGTAATGTACGAAATATGTATGTGTTTAATCTTTTTGAGTTTAAAAAAAAATTATTATTATTATTTGTATGTGTATGTTTAACTTATATTTTAAAAAAAAGAAGAAACAAAATGCCACCAGGTTAGGTGTTTTATTTGTATTTTTTTTAATATTGTGTTATCACTGTAATTACATGTAGGTATATGCACTTTTATTTACAATTATTGAACTATATAAATTGTTTGGATGTTAAATTAATATGTGGTTTATATTTGCTTAAATGAAAGTAAGTGGCACATTAAAATAGTTATGGTAAAAGGCATTGAGTTGGAAGAGGTGTAAAATTGATGGACAATGATACAGACCGACTAACAGTAGATTATCAACAGACAGTTCTAACTTGGGGGACAACACGACCAATGAAAAGAATGATTTATATACATGTGGTTTATATAATATTGACAAATTATGACTGAAAAGTTTGTGAAATTTGCCTGAATTTTGAATTACTTCTGGTGGTAATTTATAATGATATATAAATTATAATTATAATTTGTGTTGTTAATTTTCTTTGTATTAGTGTGTGTAACATTGTGTATGTTCGATGTAAATTTGAACAATGTTTTTATTTTGGTGTATATATGCTACAGTAAATTCATAGACTTAGCAAATTCAAAAATCACTGACAATTCCAGTAAATTCACGAAATTACTGTTTTACTGGGATTTCATGAATTCCCTAAAAATTGTAGGGGACAGTGCAGAGACAAAGAGATATAGACAGAAAGGGGGGGGGGGTTGATACAGATAGATAATATCACAATAACATGAGAACATTTTAATAACATTATTTACCATGGCAGTATACCGATAAAACAATGCAGATAGACAAAGAGATAAGGATTGAAAGACATGGGGTGGGAAACAGAGACAGTATCACAAGAGCATAAAAAAAAGTAATATCATTATTTACCATGGCATTTAAAACAATGCAGACAGACAGATAAAAAAAAATTGTTTACTTTTATTACATGCATAGATTGGATAAATGTTTCTTTTATATGTTCCTTTTATGTTGTGTAATTTGTTCCTTTTTTAAATCAAATTATTAATTTCATGTCTAAACCTTTATTATCAGGGAACAATCATTTTATCTTAAGTATTGGTTCTTAACTGAGGAAAGGTATTGGCATTAATATTGTGATAAGTGCCACATATAAATCCATGTTTAAAACAATATAATAATGTAGTTGTGAAGAAAAGAAAAATGTATACATACATACAAAACAGTTTCAAAACAAAAGAAAAATCCATGTTATATCAGCCTATTACTGACTGAAGATTAAATGGTTGGTCTGTAAAGCTATTTTTGTATTATTATATAGTGGTTTAAGTTATGCTTGTTTGTATTAAAAACTTTGAAAATGTTATTTGTTTGTTATTATTTGGACTTCAACTGTTCGATATAAACCTGATGTTCAGAACCTCAAACTCACCAAAATGAAATATGCATATTTACCTCTGTCTTAAAAGCTAAAATGTATAATGCAATTACTAAAATTAGGAGATATGATTTGGTTCTGCACTGCATTACAACAAAATTCCAAAACTTTTATCAAAGCGTGTTGCATACATAATATAAAATTATTGGATAAGGATAGTGTTAATCCATAAAAGACCATTTTCTAGATGAATAGACTGGTTTTATAATTTTATGTTTACCAGTAATGATCCTGTTTTTCAGTATGTATGCAATACATCATGCATACATAATATAAAATTATTGGATAAGGATAGTGTTGTTGATCATAGGTTCTTGAAATGAGGCACATAGGGAGTTTGTTATGGCAAGCATTTAGAATCGTCTTTAGATTTTACAAGTGCATGTGTGAAATCTTTTTATTTGCTGATGAAATTCATACTTAGCAAATTCAAAAATCACTGACAATTCCAGTAAATTCACAAAATTACTGTTTCACTGGGACTTCATGAATTCCCTAAATATTGTAGGGGGCAGTGCAGAGACAGAGATATAGACAGAATGAATGGGGGTTGATACAGATAGATAATATCACAATAACATGAAAACATTTAATAACATTATTTACCATGGCAGTATACAGATAAAACAATGCAGATAGACAAAGAGATGAGGATTGAAAGACATGGGGTGGGATACAGACAGACAGTATCACAAGAGCATAAAAAAAAAGTAATATCATTATTTACCATGGCATTTAAAACAATGCAGAAAGACATAAAAAAAAATTGTTTACTTTTATTACATGCATAGACGATAAATGTTTCTTTTATATGTTCCTTTATTTATGCTCCATCTCTTGACATGGATCCAGCCCTCAGTGTTCACAACTGTCTTGAGATAGGAATGAGATAAGCTGGCTCTACTCATTCAAGGGCATTTTCTCATAGGACACGACTCAAATGTAAAACCTATAGTACAATTTGTTTCTGGTAAAGTTTTGATAAAATCTAGGAAACGTCTTGTTTTCTGACAGTGGTCAGATGAGGACACCAAGGGGAAAGAGGGCACCACCACCACAAAAACTTTACCATAGCTAAAAAGGAGTGTAAAAAGGGGGACCACCACCACTGTTCTTTGGGCATCAGCTGGACATAATCCAGCTCTAGTCATGTCCACATACCCCGTGGTTTAGTTCGATCTTAAGTAGGACAGGGCTAGCCTGGCATAGATCAAAATCTGTCACGGCCTGTCCAAGGATACAGTCAGGAATGGCCTAAATAGGTCATAGACACATGCATGCATAGTCCTCTAGGTCACATGCCTCACGCCAAGGTCAAGGTTTGGTAAGTAAGTCATGGGGATATATAGGATCGTTACCACTCAACACTTGCTGCTGATTCAGAAATGGCTAATGGCAGTTTGGACAGCGTTGGCCATGCAAAACATCCCAACATATACATACCTAGCAGGGTTTTACGTAAAAACTGGTTATACTCAAGAGATCAAATTAACTAAGAAATACAGCTCCAATGGATCCTTGTATACACCTTGCAACATTAGCTTAACCATTAAGCATAATAAGCACGTGCTTAGGACACCAAGGGGAAAGAGGGCACCACCACTACAAAAACTTTACCATAGCTAAAAAGGAGTGTAAAAAGGGGGACCACTGTTCTTTGGGCATCAGCTGGACATAATCCAGCTCTGATACCTTGTGTTGGTAGTTGTTTATAATGCTCAGTATGCCACGACACTTTTCATTGTCATAGTACGATGCACATTGAATCTTCTTACATATGTTCCTATCTAATAAATGACAGGATAGTCCAAAAAGGACCACCACAACGCCCATGGTTAAGTGTTCAGGAGGTCGACCATCTGTTACAAATTTAACTGATTATTATCGACTATGACATGACATTTATCTAACGTTATGTGTACAAACCAGTCTAGTAACCAGAGTATCAAAATGGTATCAAAATTATATGAAGGTTGCCAAAACCGATACAGATTTATAAATTGTTTTCTTTTCATAATTTTGTACTACAATTCATAAGCCATATTCATTGGTCGTTTTCTTGGTAAATATGGAAGAAAAAAAAATCGCTTAATATACATCGATATGACAAATGGTGGATGCACAACGGTATTTACTTTATAGCAAAGTGTGTAGCAACGTGAACAACAGGGATTAGCAACATTGGCGTAGCGTGGATCTTTTTTCTTGTGAGGCAACTCTTTGACAAAGGTTTTTATTTCTCGTATTTTAATCAACTTTTATAATATTAATCACATTAAAGATGTTCTGCAAAATATCTAGTGAGGCAGTTGTCTCGTTATCTCATTGCCTCAATGGAAGCTACGCCACTGGTGATCCCACCTTTAATCTGAAAATAGATATAAAAACAAAATTATTGCTTCATTTATTCAAGCAAGAGGGTAGGTAAGTACCTAAATATAAATAATATAGTAATTTATTACACAGTAGTATAAAAGTGAATTAATAATAGTTGCATAATCACATCAATTTGTCGTTGTTGGGCTGCCATAGAAAGAAAGGAAGGGACATAACTCTGTTCCTAGTTCGATTGCTGACCTAATTTCGATTAGCAGCGGTGAGTAATCAGCACATATTCATTAATTTTTATTGATGTCTTGTTTCCAGTTGATCTGCAGTTATTTTAAATTACATTTTTGTTAATTTATAGTATTTTTTATTATACAGTAGTATAAAATGACTACACAATGGAACGCAAAGTTGCATAACTGTTTAATAAATTAAAAGGTATGGTAGTCCATTAAGGCCATAGACTTCGGTAAATTGAATAGGTGTGCCTTTGATAGGAAATTAATAATGAACATACACATCACACATTTAAAGCAATTCAAAATAGCAAGAATTCTGAGAAAAAACAGAACCAGTATATATAGTTGGACTATTTTCTGATCAAATGTCATGTTTTGTGTATATTTTGATAGAAAAATGTAATTAAAATACACAACAAAGAAGAATAATGAACAAAATATTTATTTGGCCTAAGTATGTAAGAAGAAGATACAATTGCAGTTATATTGTTTAAAGGAATTAAATTAACCTTGAGTGACAAACAAATGTGCTTACAGGATTAACTGCAAATGCTATTCTACCTAGCTCCCAACCCACAAAGTGGAAGCCAAATTAAACACATCATCAACACTAAATTATAAGTAATATGACACAAATACATGTAAATAAAATAAACTAAAATAAGGGGAGGGTTGGTGGGAAACAGTATTGCAAGTTCAACTGTCTCATTAAAAGTGTGTCAAAGTTTATATTAACACAGTAAGTGGGCTGGTTAGCAGATGTGATTAATGCTATTAGGCAAGTGGTAAAAGGTTTTGACAATGAGACCAAAGTCAACCATTGTTTCATCAAAAGCATATATTTATATATATATATATATATTAAACAAAGAAACAGTTCTCAACTGTGGGCACTTGGCTGGACAGCTGTTTTGTAAATACCCCGGTTAATTAGGTGTGATAATGTAAACTAAAGTTTGTTTTATTTAACAACGCCTCTAAAGCACATTGATTTTTATCTGATCATCAGCTATTGGATGTCATACATATGGTCATGCTAACATATGTCTTAGGAGGAAACCTGCTGCCACCACATAGGCTACTCCTTCCGATAAGCAGCAAGGGATCTTTTATATGCACCGTCCCACAGACACTTCCATATAATCAGTGTGCATTTGTAGATATGCCACCATAAATATATTGGGCACAAAATTCAGGATCTTTTATCCTCACCATTCTGATACAAAATCTCGTCACAAACTAAAATTATGTTCATGTTCCAGAGTTTGCCATTTCGGCAGTTCTAAATCAAATTTAATGCAATTTAAACAAAATATAGCAAATTTTCTACACATTCCTATTGCCAAGAATCTATCAATCAATAGCATTTCTCCTAACATCAGCATGAGCTAAGAATAGTGTATCAAGTACATCGTCATGAACCAAGAAGCGCAGTTTTTTTTAAATCAGTTTTTTCTTCACAGCAACAAAGCCGCGTGGAGGTACCTTTTCTTTTGGCATAATAAACCCAAATTTGTCTTTATGTTCAAAATTTTACTCTAAAGGTATACATATTAATCAGGGCAGGATTCAGACATTTGGGGAACTGGGGCACTTCAAGTTCGGAGGCCCCTCAACATACAAATTAAATTACATGACAAAAAAATAATGAATCAGGGTTCCACATAGCATTTGGAAAATGGGAGTCATCTCAACTCGTAGGGTTTTATTTTGGGAGTCAAAAATGAGTCAAGCATATTTTTTCAATCGCATAATTAATTGAATAAAGTCTTGTTTATATTACATACATATCCATTATCAACTATTCTATTTTTATAATACATGTACTAATACATGTGTATCCATTGTTTGTTTTTCTTATAAATAGGTTTCTGTGTATTTAATTTTTTTTTATTAATTGATGTCAGAAATATTTTGTGTCAACCATGTGTACATATTTTATTTAGGAGTATTTTGTCGAAATATTGCGTCAATTGCACAGGATTCCAGCATCATGTGATACCCTGATGAATCGTTGAAAGAATACAACTAATTTTATAATTATTACATTTTTTAAAATAAAGGAAACCCTTAATCAGAGGAGCCCAGGGCAATTGCCCCCTTATAAATCTAGCCTTATTTTAACAGATATTCATACAAAAACTTATCATTTTACCTTTTATAACAAACATACACTCTTTCAGTTTTAATGTATTTTAGTTTTCGTTAAAAAAAAAATCCATTCATACCGATAACATCTAAAACTAAATAAATGATTTATTTTGTAAACAGTTATAACTGTTACATTATAACATAAAGAGAGTGGAATCCGCCATGCCCCCATCTATCACTCTAAAAAAGGAGCTTTTGGATTAGGCTCTATACCAGTATTGAAAATTCATTGAGAATTGAGGTCACCAGGGCTCCAAACTGAAAAGTTGGTGGACCAAACTTTTTTTCAAGTATTGCCTACCTATAAGTTGTTATTAAACTTTTTTGTAAGGCAAGTGTGTATCAAAAATCAACTCCAGAAATATATGGTTCTCATTCATCCAAAAATATGGAGAGTCCATGCAGTCATGATAGAAAATATGGCGAGTCCAAAACTAAATTTAGAGTCCATTGTGAATTATGAAGAGTCAAAATTTGAAATTGAAATTATATACTCTATACAATATGTCTATTGTCATGTACAACATCTGACAACACAAAAATATTTGCAATTAAATATAGTTTTATTTCATAA
>JAULBS010108710.1:0-15303 GCA_032355785.1 Symmetromphalus regularis | reverse complement strand
TAAAAAAAAAAAAAAAAAAATTATTTTTTTAACGCCCCCCCCCCCCCCCCAGCACAAAAGTAAACATCGGCTATTTGGGGTCACACTATGGTTGTATAAAATAAACCAGTCACAATGTAATATATAACTATTTTTATTTACAACACGCACCGCCACTCTTCCAAACAGCCAACAATCCCTCCCTTCATTTCCAATTCCTCCCCTTCCATCACCTGAAAGTTTCGTATTTGTGACGTTTTTGTTCGACCGCTTTTTTTTCCAATTATATCAGCGGTTGAAGTCGAAATCAGTGGATACTGTGGGATGTAATAAGCGCGTAAGTTTGCAATTTTATTGTATATCTAGATATTTCTTGTAATGTTTTGGTCGGATACTGAAGCGTTTGTGGCCAGAAAATTGCAGGGCTTTGCTCTGTAGCGGGTATATGGCCCACATTGGACGGGATGCCGACCAATAACCAATAATCGATAATCACTAAGCAGCCCGTTCATTTTGGACTACGGTCGCAATAGTAATAAGTAGTTGTCAAATTATTTCGTTCTATCATATTATGGATGGCGAAGGCTTTTTCGTCAAACACAATGATCCTTTAGTGTTGTACAATTTAGCCTTTAATTTTTTTTCCCGTTATAATTTGGTCTTTGCTAACTAAGGACTCCGTGCAATATTAAATGTCATCAAAATAAAATATTTTTGAACAGCCCTCATCCAAAATGTCTACATTCGCCCGTACTGTACGGTGTAGCCTATCATAACAGGGCCTTTGAATTTTGAATGCCTATCATAAAAAAAGAAGAAGAAAACCTATAACTGATGTCTTCTGTAGACCATGTGTTTCATATGCTTGATCTTTGAACCTAATACATCTTGGTTAAAAATAATGTGCTGTGATAACATTAAATTTTTTTTAGTAATTCTTTTCTACATCGTCGCTTTTACCTAATGCGTTAGGGCTCTAAACAATTTGGTGGAATTGACCTAAAGAAGAAATAAAAGTGAACCGGCGAAAAGCACGCACTGTTGCTTTTGAAATATATATATTTTTTATCGTCTTCATTCTTCTTGACAGTCGACAACAAGCAACATGAGCAACTACCACTGCCCTGACGCCGGCGTTATCCAGTCTCTGAAAGATGTTGCAAATAAACTGAGAATTCACAGCATCATGATGACGACAGCGAGCAATTCTGGGTAGGCAATGATACATGAATTATATAAAAAAAATTATAACGTCACGCAACCAGATTACGTTTGAATCAAGTTTTCGTCTGCTAATCTGTCCTCTTGAATATTTTCAAGGGTACAAAGCGCGTTTAATAAAATCGATTTTAACTTATTTATTTATTTAGTCTTTTGTTTTTCATCAGTAGAGTGACCTTTGTCAAATCAGTATTTTATTTAAATGTTTAAATTAAACTGAATTATGATTAGACCTCAAGAAAATTTTATTTTAAATTTTTGTTTTTACTTTCCAAACAAAATCATTCCTACTTTATCTACAGTGATTATCTTATCTAAAATTGTCTTGACCTATATATATAATATGTCCTTGACATTCATTATGATTAAGCAATGTTTTAAGGTTACAAATCTGATAAAAAAAAATCCTAAATTTAATTTCATGTAGAATTTAGAGTAGGATTGTGTGTTGGTTGATTTTTTTTATACTTGATGCGTATTATGGGATTTAATTATTTTTATGACTTGAATAATATTTGTATATATTTGCTTGCAGGAAGTGGATTGAATTTTTTATAGATTACTGAATTTTTCATTTGATATATGATTGTTCTGTACATGCGTATTCATCTTTAATTAAAACCTAAAAAGCACTGACACTAGTTTCAAGACCTAACATACTGTAAAGATTGTGTATAAAATGAATAAATCGTCTTTTCTTATGTCTTTGAAAAGATATTAAACCTGTACCACACTTCCCTCTGTTGTTCTTAAAAGGGATAATTGTGATATAAAAATGTGTACATAAAAAAAACCCCACCTTAATTTAATGAAAGTTAAATTATATATTATGTATATTTATCTATTGATTAAAATTCTGATAAATTTGTTTATAATAAATGGGAAACCAGATATTTTTCCATATCTGTTTGAGGTCAGTTCTAGCAAGAAAATGGTTTTAATTCAAAAGCATGTTTAAATAGAAACCATTCATGCTTTTGTAGACATCCAACATCATGCTGTTCCATGGCCGAAATAATGTCTGTGCTGTACTTCCACACAATGCGGTACAAAGTGGACAAACCAAGAGATCCTGCCAGTGACAGATTTGTCTTGTCTAAGGTAAGGTGCTTTTAAATTTATAAAAAAAAACATTTCAGTGTTTTAAATGGATCCTCAAAATCTGCATGATGATCCCAACACTGATAATGTTTGAAATTTGTTTGTAAACTGCATGTATTTATGTATAGTATTTAGTGGATTTTTAAAACTGTGTTTTTCTTACCAACAGGGTCATGCTGCTCCCATTTTGTATGCTGCCTGTGCTGAGTCGGGTATGTTTCCGGTAGAGAAACTGATGGATCTCAGAAAGATTTCTTCTGACTTGGAGGGACATCCAACTCCTGTAAGTTCTACATTTAATTATATTTTTAACTTTTATGGGTAGCCACTAATCAATAAAATGCACTAAATTTTACTCCCCCAAAATAGAGGTAATTTTATAAATCTTTGTCTTAGAAATGAGGAGTTGAGGACATTTACTTTCCACTCATATTGATTTTTTATACAATGGCTATTAGAAAGATGCTCATTTTTCTCATAAATAAATTTAGGGATATTTGCATTTTTAACAGGAACACTGGATATCTGTGAGGATATCTCAGAATACACAATATGTGTCAACCTTATTGCACCATATCCAACCTTGATTTAATTATTATTAAACAAAATAGTTTTTATCTGTTCAGTCAGCCTGACCTATGGTGATACCTTATCATCTTGATAAGATTAATTTAAAGTTAACTTAACCTTTTGTTGTTTATTTTGTATGACATTTTAATTTACAAGAGGACCTGCTTGTTTTTTTTTATTATTAATGTTTTTTTTCTCTTTAGTACATAAATTTTTTTGTTTTTTTTTGTTAGTAAATAGATTTTGTTTGAATTTGGCAGCGTTTAAACTTCATTGATGTTGCTACGGGTTCATTGGGCCAGGGTCTTAGCTGTGCTGCTGGAATGGCATACACTGGAAAATACATGGACAAAGCTGAGTAAGTTTGTGTTGGTTTTTACTCAGTAGTGTAACCCAACTAAACATTCTGTAAAAAACCCTGACTGGAAGTGGGATATACTTCAGTAGTAGAGTGCCACATGTCTGAAACCATTGGGCTGTTTTCTGTTCCAGACTGTGGTATGCATTATTTTGTTTATAGAGAAATATATATTAAAGATCCCTTGTTACTAATCTATAATCACATTTTGTGGTTTTCTCCTGTAGATCACGAGTCACAGATATTGTATGTTCGACACCTAATGCTATAGCTCTAAATTACAGTGTGTGCTGGGGTGTTGTTAAACAAACATCTCTTCACTTTTTCATTGTTATTGTGTATTACAGTTACCGTGTGTATTGTCTGATTGGAGATGGAGAGAGTGCAGAGGGGTCTATCTGGGAAGCTTTCCACTTTGCCAGTCACTATAAACTGGACAACCTTGTGTGTATCCTCGACATCAACCGACTAGGTCAGAGTCAAGCTACAAGTCTTGGACATGACATAACAACATATCACAAGAGGATTGATGCTTTCGGGTGAGCTATAATACTCTTGTTTACTAGCAAACCATATAGGTGATGAAATAATATGTTTCCATCAGTGACAAAAAGTCTGTACAGACTGAGCAGCTTATTAGCACAAATGACATCTGATCATCAGAAATTCATAACTTAACCTTTAGACTACTGAATTCTTTTAAGAGTTACTCCCCAAAAAACTGAATTCATTTTGAGAAAAGTCAGTGATAGGCATCTCATTTTTGATCAAATATTTTGACAACAATAAAATAATATAAAGGTATGAACCAATTAATATTATTTTTAGGTTTTGAAGGGCTTTTTTTTGTAGGTGCACAATTTGCGGTCTAGAAAAGTGTAAAAACAAATGAACAAAAAACCTGTAAACTACTCTTGGTAATTCGTATTTATGGTCTGATTGCTCACATTCAACACCATATTCTAGCCCTAACACTCGGTGTCATTCAAAAATTTTATTTAAAAATTCTCTGCTATTCGCTCCCAATATTCAGAATCAAAATCCTCACCTTCGGTAAATCTCAAAATAATATTTATTCCCAATTAGCTCTTCAAAATCTCTGGGTTGCAGCACCATTGCTCGTCAGGTTACGAAAAATTTCATGAAAAAACCCCAAATTTACACCAAACATTTCGATCGACAAAGAAGTTCAAACGCTTTAGAAATCTGCCAGTTGCAATAGGGAACATGCTATGTATATAGGTTTTGCTTCATTTCCTCCCATAATGCATTTAAGCAACAGGAAATACTAATTTTAAAGGTCAATTTCTATTGTCGAGAAATGTCGCCTGCAGTATTCAAGCATTTGCATGACGTCGAGAAAAGTCACATGCAGTGTCCAGAAAGTTAAGAAACTTTTATCGGTTATAAATGAATAAGATATTGACATAATATCATTTTAAATCACTTTTAAAATAATTATTAAACTTTTCTCTATTTAGTTTACTTACTGATATTTTTGTAATAAATATTTTATATTCACTAAGATTTTAAAATGTTCGTATTTTTTTTCTTGTGTAGCTGGCATGTTATTGATGTGGATGGCCATGATATTGAGGCTCTATGCAAGTCCTTTGATACTGCATCATCAGTGAAAGGCAAACCTACCTGCATTTTAGCAAAAACATTCAAAGGAAAAAATTGTCCAGGTGAGTGTTTTATTCCAAATAGAAAGGGAGGATTAATGTTCTTGTTGTGGACAATCATGTTTATATTACTAGATGATCAGTGAAAAATTTAATTACTTATTAACAAAACAGGAATCTTGACAGCTTGAATTGCTCACAGTAATTAAGAAAACATTATAAACATAGAATAAGTATAGAATTTGTAACTAACCTTTTGACATTAATTTATAGACCAAAATCAATCGGTCTATTGCATCTCAGTTTTTGTAAGTAATCCAGCATTTCCATTTGAAAGTTGTTAAATTGCTGTTTAACATTATAGTATTGTTTGTCTTCTTTTTGTGTTTTCTTATGACCTCCATAATTTAGTCGGTAAGAAATTTATCATTTACCCCAGCTTTCTATTAATATTTATCTGTGAACTTTATTTTTAATTGAAAAATGTTGATAATGTGTAGCTGTTGTCCTTATTGACTATAATGTTAATTATCTAATGGTATGTTTTTCTTAAGGAATTGAGGACCAAGAAAACTGGCATGGCAAGGCTCTAGGTGATAAAGGAAAGGCTGTGATTGATCACATCAAATCATTGATTGTCAATAGTTCAAATAACTTGAAACCAAAGCAGCCTACTAAAGATATACCTGCTGCAAACATCAAAAACATCACATTGTCTGAGCCTCCCACCTACAAGAAAGGAGAACAGGTATGTCATAAAATATTTGGCTTAAAAATGTGCATTGAGTATGTATTTGTTTTAGATGGGAATACAATGTCATTGAAGTGGTAGAGCTTCTAACTTAGGTTCAGTGGGTCATTGAGTGTGTATTTGTTTTAGATGGGAATACAATGTCATTGAAGTGATAGAGCTTCTAACTTAGGTTCAGTGGGTCATTGAGTATGTATTTGTTTTAGATGGGAATACAATGTCATTGAAGTGATAGAGCTTCTAACTTAGGTTCAGTGGGTCATTGGATTATCTCCTTCATTGGAAACCATTTGAGTATTTATCATTCCAGCCAGTGATCTACAACTTGTGTAGTAAAGGCCATGGTATGTGTTGTCCTGTTTGTGAGAAAGCATATATATATATATATATAAATATCCCTTGCTAATCTGAGTAAGCTATTTGGTAGTAGTGGGTTTCCTCTGATGATCATAATATGCAAAAAGGAGATATTCTGATACTTTTTGCTTACATTTCTTTTATTTGTCTTACATATAAATACTTCATCATTTGGTTTTGTTTATTGCTCTGTCATTATTTTTTAATTTCACTTTCCTGATCAAATTTAATGTTACTATATTATTTTTTATTTTATGTTCTAATATTTATAATTTTTCATGTTTATTTTAGCTTGCCACGCGTGTTGCCTATGGAAATGCATTGGTCAAAATTGGGAAAAACAATAACAGAGTTATTGCCCTTGATGGTGATATGAAGAATTCCACCTTTTCCAATAAATTCCTGGTAAGAAAGTTAATCATGTTGGATAGTGTTACAATACTACAAACTTCATACTACAAACTTGTGAATTTCAACCTGCATATAAATCCACCTGCTCATAAGAACCATGTTTAGACATGTTTCCCTTGAGTTAATTGTTATATATATGTATATATTTGACTACTCTGGATAGTAATATAATGGAGAGTTGGGCAGAATGTCTCTAACATCTCACTATGGTGATTGTTGAAAACATTATTGGGAAACTTTCTTTCAAACATTACTGGCTATGGTGTTTGAATATTTGGTAAATTGTCTTTTTTTATTAATTTTTATTTTTTTTAATAACAACACTAGAACACATTGATTTATTAATCATTTGCTATTAGAGGTAAAAAAATTGTAATTTTAACACGTAGACTATATGTGAAAGTGTGGGTCGGCTTCCAAAGGGAATATGTGATCATAGTTATATATATGTGAAATAAGAAAGACTGTAAGTGAAAATTCTTCCATTATGATTATGATAGAAAGCTTCAGTTTGTAGCAGTATTGAAATGTGGATTTCATCAATATTTCAAGTTTAGACAACCTGGTATGTTGTGATTAAGTAATGACTTTCATATAGATCGCACAGAGCAATTTCTTATTTTAATAACACTACATATATACTGCTTCATAAATACAATTGCCGATCCCCATTAATTGGGCTAGATTTGACTTTTACATTGAAGATGATAAAATGATGTCTTACAACTTTTATCTTTGTCAGGCAATGTTTCCAGACCGTTTCATCGAGTGTTTCATTGCTGAACAAAACATGGTTGGCGTTGCCATGGGATGTGCAACCAGAGATCGTTCAGTTTCATTTGTCAGCACATTTGCCAGTTTCTTGTCCCGGGCGTACGACCAGATTCGAATGGGAGCAATTTCGATGACCAATATCAATATTGTAGGTTCCCATGCAGGTGTTTCTATAGGTAAGAAGCATTTGTTTGATTGCAATAACATTAGTGTTAGTAGTTACAATACAGTGCATGGTCTAATTCAAAATTGGTTTTATAAAAATAAAAATCTTTTAATGAATGAGTGCAATGTAACCCACTTGCAGAGTGTCCATATGATCTGCAGTGATTCTAAAGTTTCCCAGGAATGGAGTCTTGCTCCAGAGCTTGTGTCCACCTGAGGTGCAGTAGGTTGTCTGTTCAGTGGTCCACGACGAGTGCAATAAACGCTGTGGTATGTGCTGTCCTGTGTAGTAAATGCATACAAAAGACTCCTTTTTGCTAACTGGAAGAGTAGCTTGTATAGCTGTTGTGGGATTCTTCTGAAGACCATGTTTCTGGCACCTAGAATAGTTGCTGGAAAAAGCAATATGCTAAAGTGACATTAAATGATCCTTTCCTTTATTTAAACTTTTCCCACATGAGGTTCCAGCCAGTGGTC
Source organism: Symmetromphalus regularis (assembly GCA_032355785.1). Taxonomy (NCBI): domain Eukaryota; kingdom Metazoa; phylum Mollusca; class Gastropoda; order Neomphalida; family Neomphalidae; genus Symmetromphalus; species Symmetromphalus regularis. The sequence continues at coordinate 7,514 of JAULBS010108710.1, read as the reverse complement.
AGCTTCTGGCATACAGAATTCACTAGTCTGTGCTGCAATGTCTGGAGAAAGTGTATGTAAAGTTCCCCTTACCGGTAATAAAAATGTAGTTGATGTGGTAAACTGTGATTGACGTTGATTACAAAATGCAGTGGAGTCTTCTTTTTATTGTTTTGGTAATACTGTCATCTAGTTCACTTTATATTAAAGGGGCATTTGCTAACATATTTGTTGATAGTGGACCACAGTAGGGATAAAATGTAGCTTGTTATTAATTTTTATGGAAAAATATGCTTGGTAAATGATTGGAGGACAGTTCCCTTCCCACACTTCAGCCATGGTATTGTCATCTTACATCCTTTCATTGATCTGATTTCACCATGTTGATGAATATTAAAGGTTGTACTGTTATTTGTAGGTGAAGATGGCCCATCCCAGATGGCTTTGGAAGATCTAGCAATGTTCCGTGCTGTTCCTGGGTCAACAGTGTTCTATCCTAGTGATGCGGTTTCTACCGAGAATGCAGTACAGTTGGCAGCTAACACTCCTGGCATCTGCTTCATTCGTGTCAGTCGACCAAATGTAGCTGTACTGTATGATAACAAAGAAACATTTGCTATCGGCAAGCTGAAGGTCATTTGTATATTTGTATTAATATATTTTTTTTATAAAGATCACAGACTTTTGTGGACACATATGTGATAGTTTTATTAATGTTATTTTTAATTGTTTTTACAAATGTTGACATTCATTTAAAGTACACAGATCTACTCTTACAATCTACCAAAGTTACCATAGTTTAAATAATGTTTGTAATATTACCATATTCAGGGGACAATACTCAAGAACGAACTGTTTTGAAAGTTTTGATAGAGTTATGTCCCTTCTTATCCATAATCGTAGTCTGGTAATTAAATTAATATGACAAGCTGTTTTTAAACCTTACTGTATTATGGATTTAAATGATTAAACTCAAAGTATCCTTTAACATTGTTTTATGTAGGTTATACGTGAGAGTAAAACTGACAAGGTGACTGTTATTGGAGCGTGTGTCACGCTAGTTGAGGCGATGAAGGCTGCTGAAGAGTTAGCTGGAACCGGCGTTAACGTCAGAGTACTTGATCTGTTTACCATCAAGCCCATTGACAAGACAGCACTGATCAAACATGCCCATGAGACTGGTGGAAAGATAGTCACTGTAGAGGATCACTACCCTGAAGGTACAGTCATAATTAGGCATTTATAGGGCCACATTTAACAAGGTATGGGGTCATCTCTTTTTTTCAGACCCTCTCCCTCCTCTCCAAATGCGTAAAAACTGAAGAAAAAAAAAATGATGATTTCAAAATATTGTTATCGTCATTTTTTATTATTTTGAAAAGTGTACATATTCCTTTAACCCCCTGCCCCCCAAAGTACGTTTTGTATTATTTTAAGATAGCTGTCAGACTGATAATTTGTTGATCAAACCTATATTATACACCACCTTTTAAGATAGTTGTTAAGTTGTTAAGATAAAAAAAATAACAACTTCGTAGTACCAATATCATTTATCTTTTCAACATGAACTACACATTACATGTGTAATTCGCATTATAGATCAAGCCAATCTTAAACTTAAAATGGGGGAGGTGTAATTTTTCGTGGGAATGAGTAACTTTTAAAGTACTAGTCCCCCAGGTGAGTGAAAATAATTTCTTAATTTCTACTCCTTGTATTATCGTCATTTTTTATTATTTTGTAAAGCGTATATGTCCCTTTAACCTCCTCCCCATCCCCCAAAGTATATTTTGTACGCTCATGAAAATTATATACAAAATGGATGAACCCTATATATATTTCATTATGGTGCTGTGAACATTTTGACAGGTGAATATCTCTTATGTTGTGTTTTCCTAGGTCACAGAACGTAGATGGGTAGTAAATAGTAAGATGCGTGTGTAGTTTATCCAACAGTTCCAGGAATTAACATGAATCTTAATATAAAGATAAATATAAATGAAGGACTTCAAAAAAGACATCATGAATTTGACCAACATTAATGTATAATTTTATGGTGTTAAGGAAGATGTCTATTGATGCTGTAATACCAGATACCCTAATCCGACACATATCTAAACGGTAATAAACCTGACACATATCTAAACTGGATTAATTTTGTAATATTTAAAAGCTGGTACTTAATCCAGCACATTTTGTCAGTTCATCATGAATCCAGTGTGTACAGTCGACTATGTTAAATTCACTGTGGCAGTGTGTGTTTTTCAGGAGGTCTTGGTGAGGCAGTGGAGTCTGCTGTCAGTGAGTGTCGTGACATCATTGTGAAGAAACTGGCCGTTATTGATCTACCCAGAAGCGGCAAACCAATGGAACTCATTGAGAAGTTCGGAATTAGTTCCAGTTCTATAGTGAAAGCCGTCAACAATATGTTGTCCATGTAAATCTATCACATTATGTGTTAACATTTTGGTGCATATAGGACATTTTTGTTATAGCCATGTAGTTAATGGTTTTCCAAAAATATTTATAGTAGAATTTTTAATTTAATTATTTTTTTTATTACCCATTGCTGTCTCCTTTTAAGGCCTAAATTTAAAATTTGTTATCGTTTTGAGGTTTCGGTTTCCCCTTTCAGTCAGTCCACATATCAGTTTGGAATTTATTTTGAGTTCGTTTTTGATCATCAAATGGATTAAATAAAGAGAATTAGTCCCTAGTCTGGCATTAAATTCATGAGAACAATTGTTCATCTAGGTAGCAGTTTTAAATGCAAAGACACTTTTAATTCTTTTGTAAATATGGGTACGAAACAGCTGGAATTCCATTTGTTAGGTTTTGAATATGTGCCCTGTAGACTGCAAACTATCAATATTTTATTTTAGGCCTAATGAATAGATTTTGCTTATTCTGCTTCACCTTTATTATATTTTGCAATTTTCTGTTATATTCAAGGAATATGTTTCCTTTTTCATTATTTACCAGTATGTGCTTTTGCTTTTTCAACCCCTTGTGACTTGTTAATAGAAATATATAAATAGACGATATACAACTTCATTACATTAACAAATCTAAATGTACAGAAAGGGAAAAATTATTTGAATGTTTTTGAAAGGCTACTTTGTTTATATTAAAATTTTAAAATTGTTACAAATGTATAGAATTTTGGTGCAAATGAAAAATTGTGATTGTTCTGAAGCTTGTGTAGTATTTTGTTGTATTGTCTAGCTATGTGATAGAAATAAACATCTGTTGAAAATATTTTGTTCACTAATTCTTATAGTATAAAAACTAAATTATTGGTTTGTTGTACTGTTATGCCATGAAATGATCTTTGGCTTGTTGACTTTAATAGCCAAGAGAAGATGGCAACAAGCTGTTGTCGTGATTGTGTAAAATATGTAATACTATATGGTTATTATATAATGTGTTGTCCAATATGGAAATTTATTGTTCGAGTTCAAGTAGGCCTTTCGTCCAAGATGGGTTTTCACCACAATGGGAATGAGTACAATTAAATTGCATATTGGGTAGAACATTGTATAATAACCTTTTTATTATAAAACTGAAAAGTAATTTATTTAGTTTTAAATGAAATATTAATTTCTGTGTCCCGTTAAACCTAACATAACTTATATGTATTGCTCCAGCCTTCATGTAGTGTTAGCTAAACAGATGACATAAACAGATGAGTGACATCCGTTCAATGTACACGATAATTAATGCATGCGAGTCCAATATAGATTTTCCCTGACTGCATTTTCTATAAAATGACATATTTTACATTATAAACTACCTAATTAGTGCAAGCCGTCCAATATCAATTTTCCATAGCATCCAATATGGATTTTGTATGCCATCCAGAAACACTTTCTGTACCTTACTGTAAATTGATGATCGATCACATGATGCTATTGAAGAAATTTGATTATTACTCACTTGTTGGAGATACAGGACATGTATAAAAATATTGTATGCAATACATTTTGTATACAGATTGATGACATTCACATTACCCATTATTTTATTTTGAAATTATTATAGCAATAATGCTTGAATTTAAGAATTTTTTAACAAATATTACATCCTTTGATGGTGGGTGGGTAATAAATACAATACTAAATGGTATCCCATGTAATACTGTATATATATATATATATATTTTACTAGGAATGTATTTTCAATTGTTCATCACTCTTTGCTTGTGACATACGGTTGAAAATACATGTACACTCATTGTAACTTAAACAGTATTACATGGGATGACGTTTAGAAATATTTATGGACAAATCTTCATCTCTGGAAAGTGATTTAGAGATTTGATATATATTTTGCTGAATAACTTGTGTATTTGGTGATATCATCTGTAATTTTATATGGTGACCTTTAACCACGGGAAAACCGGGACATTTAAAGAACTTAGATTTGTCCTAAAATTGGAGATAACTCAAGACTTCAGCAATAATTGTTTTTATTATTCCTTGACAACTTTTCACACCCAATTTGATGTTTAATGCAGTGGCTGTTCAAGGATAGCATGTGATTTTTTTTATAAAGCAAATCTGAGAAATTGAGATTTTCATCTGGAAAACTCCAGGGATTTGTGAATACTTGTACATTGTAACAAGGAATGTAGATGCATATAGCTAAGCTGGATTAAATTATAGAGAAAAGCATGACCATTACAATGCAATGGGTGCTGTAGTGGGGCAGCATCAGCTTCAGTATCCACTATTTTGATAGTGGTTCATGAGTGCAGATTGTTCTGCTTTTGAATATTACCAGTTTTGTTGTACAGATAGGACAAAACGGCCTTCTAACATTAGCATGTGTTGAGTAGAATTAACCAGAAAAACTTTGTTAAAAGATTTAGGTCCAATTTCTAGTCTGTGGTTCAACATCCGTTTTCAATGGCATAAAATATGAAAACATTAGAAATTGGGTCTTAGTGTTTTCATTGTATGTAGAATGAATAAATTATTTAGGAGTTTAATTTGAATAGATTGCAAAAGAATATACCTGGTATGTTCAACCATTAGTGGGGTAAATGTGGAAAAATCTGTTGCTCCATGAAACAATCAGGACTTTGCAACATTGTCAAGTTCATTTATATTTGCATTCATTGCTTATTTAGTTCAACTTACATTAAAACTTCATTAATAGGAAGCATCACAGCAACTAGAACCAATAATGAAAAATACACCCATTTACATTTATTGTTTATTTAGTTCAACTTACATTAAGACTTCATTAATAGGAAGCATCACAGCAACTAGAACCAATAATGAAAAATACACCCATTTACATTCATTGCTTATTTAGTTCAACTCAACATTAATAATTGATTAATAGACGGGTTCCATATGTATATATATATATATAGAGAGAGAGTTCTAAGCTGGAACCTCCCACCCCCAATCCGCCACTAAAGAATTGAAACAGGAAATTTCTTTTAAACTTGTCACTTAAAAACTTTTGTGGTTTTATTGCAAAGGACAGTTAGCATTTAACTATATATCGTGTTTCTTCACTTCTTTATCTTTATTAAACAATCACAACATAAGTAAACCAACAACCGCAACAGATCTACCCGTTTTGTGTTTAACCATTCAACCACAGTCCGTTTCACAAACCGCAATACGCTACAAGCTGTTTCCACACACGTGGAGCATTCAAGGTTGCAGCCATTTTAACAATCGGCGTATCACGTGCTCAATCATGTGACCTAGGGTCAGGAATTCCTGTCATTCCAGGCCGATGTCGCAGTTGAATTTCTGAACCTTCGTTTGGCCAATTTTACACAAATATTGTGTGGGGAACATGATAGTGTGGAAGTGATCCAACGACTGATTAGAAGAGTTGTCGTAGGGAAAATATCTCCGTCGTACATATGTCCAGCGACGACACATTTTGATCTTTCCTTGTTCTTTCCGTGATTTCATTTGACGAGACATCGATCGGCATCAAGCTCTGGCAATTCTGTCTTTATTCCAAGAATGGAAGAGACGCCCCTGGACGTATTGTCGAGGGCCGCTTCTCTCGTCCAAACCTCGGAGGCCAGTGGTAAGTCAAATAGATCTTATATTAAATGTTTTTGTTTTTATCTAGTTTAAATTATAACGAAATATAGATGAGATAATTAAATTAAAAGAAATCCACTTTTACGGCCATTTTTTAATTTATGTTTATTTTGTTCCATTAACCATTTCACTGGACAAGGGCTACTTATTACAAGGAAAATTTATGACTACTTTTTGTTTGTTTATAAATGTAAAAAAAATTCTGGGTAATCATAGTGCATGTAGGCTATATTAATGCTATTAATATTGAGAATGATTGATTTTTTGTTTATTGATTGATTAATTAATTAATTAGGTTTGACTTCTAAATAACAGCCATTATTTTTGTCTTGTCTATAACAATGTTACACATTTAAGTACATTGTAACATAATATACTAACAGTAACATTGTTATTACACAATACAAAGTGTGTAAAGTGATACTTTATTCTGTATTTATAGTTTTTGTTTATGTAATACATTTGATTAAGATTCTGTTGAAACCATAGTGTTTATTTTGTAAAATTAAATTAATAGTGAAAAGAAAGTGATTAAAATCAACATATAAATAGTTAGTACTGTAAACATGGAAACAAAGACTATGTATCTAGATCATAATGAAGGCCAATATGTTGCCATGTTTAATAATCCAGCAGAATACTGTACCATTTTTCAATACACACATTTAGTATGTTTAGTTAGCTGTGCGTATTAGTATGTGTGTTTATTGTATTGTGTATGTGGGGCAGTGTGCACCATTGCAATCCATGTTTAGTGTGGACAAGCAGCTATGAAAGGAATGTGAGGAATTTGGGCCATGCAGGTGGTTGTTCGTGTGCATGTGAGGTGTGACGTAGGAGGCCATGCAGCCCGACTACTTTCAGTTTGTAAATGGAATGTCACCCATTGTGTTTATTCAATGGAAAATATTTTATCTGTAATATTTATATTTAATTTTTTTAAATGTTTAAACACATTTCATTATACAATTTTTCAAACTGATATACAGAATAGATTGTTATCTTAAAAGTATGGAAGTAGTGTAAAATGATTTTTTTAGTTTTATACACGTATGTATAAGAGATAGGCAATTGCTGAGTGGAGGGAAGGGGAGGGCATGTCTGCCCTAGTGTTAGTATGTTGGATCTACTACTAACTATTAGGTCAGTTACTTTTTTCATTTAAAAAAAATCTTTTTATTGTTTTTTCACTATCTCCCCATGAACATATTAACATGCAGAAGCCTGCTTTCCTATAATAAATTCAGGGGTAAACTAAGAATTTGACAAAGGGGTAAAAAGGGCTACCTCTGTCACTCGCCAAATTCACGAATGGTGAAATTTAAAAACATTGGCAAATTTTAATGTAATCTGGCGAAATAATTTCTTTTAATAGTAGCCATTTAAGTGCAGAAAAAAGATGACTTCAGTTTTTGACATTTTTATAGATAATTTGGTGAATGTTACTGTTGTGCCAGA
>JAULBS010108699.1:0-15305 GCA_032355785.1 Symmetromphalus regularis | reverse complement strand
TCCGTGGTCATCAAGTTGCTGATCAACAAACTGACTTTCAAAGCTTTCCGTGGTCATCAAGTTGCTGATCAACAAACTGACTTTCAAAGCTTTCCGTGGTCATCAAGTTGCTGATCAACAAACAGACTTTCAAAGCTTTCCGTGGTCATCAAGTTGCTGATTGACAAACTGACTTTCAAAGCTTTCCGTGGTCATCAAGTTGCTGACCATCAAACTGACTTTCAAAGCTTTCCGTGGTCATCAAGTTGATGATCAACAAACTGACTTTCAAAGCTCTCCGTGGTCATCAAGTTGATGATCAACAAACTGACTTTCAAAGCTTTCCGCGGTCATCAAGTTGCTGACCAACAAACTGACTTTCAAAGCTTTCCGTTATCATCATTACTACATACTTTATGTGCACATTTTGAAAGCCACTGAACGCTCCTGCAGGAAATGTATTCAGACAAACATATTATGGTACGTTAAAGAGGATATTAAACGAGCTACCATTTATTATAAAAGTTATGTCCCGTGTTAAATAATTTTCCTTATTTCACTGGGACATGCATTTGATTAAAAATAAATAAATAAATTAATTAATACACTATAGCTAGATGTATTTATAGTGAATGGAATTTGGAATATACCTCTTCAGGGGCGTTGGAACGAAATTGATATTGGAGGGGTTACTCCCATTTCTGAACATCAGAATTTGCCGGTGAATAATTCAACAATGAATAAAAAAACATATTTATAATAATTATTGGGGGGGGGCTGCGGCCCCCTTCCCTCCCCCGGTTCAAACGCTCCTTCTATTGGACATTTAGCTATTGAGATAACGAGAGAGATATATATAGAGAGGAATATGATGATAACGCTGACATTGTCAATAAGAACAAGAGATGAACGATGCGCTTGGTAGAATATAAAAGTGTTTAAGCATCTTAAACGCAAACCCCCACGGACACTTGACCTAATTAATTTCCAAACAAAGAATTAATTTCAAATATAAACATTTGATTTGTCAATGGAAATACTTCATTCAACTTACATAACCACCGCATCTCGCTTATTATCAATATTTAAAAAATAATAATTAATTATGCTCACGGACAAATAAATCGGAAATAACTTACGTTATTACCCCCTTTTAAGGGGTGACGTAATATTTCGAGTCACGTGACGGGTATTCCCCCATTAGCCGTTATTTTAAAACTTCTGAATATTTTTGTATCTACATTTCGTACCCATTTATTTCGCCCATGCGGAAATCCGATCTTGAAATTGGACATTTTTAAATATGAAAAAAAATCTATCCACTCGACATGGAATTCCCTATGCCATTGTTCAGTTTAAATGTCTTGCGTGATATGAAAGAGAGATCTTGTATCACAAATGCATGTAAGTTTCATTCGTAATCAATATTTAGAGCACAAAGTCCCTTCACTTCCGTGGGACTATGCCTTTAATTCGTTTTTTTGTTTTTGTTTTTTGTTTTTGTATAAAATATGTTTTGTGCGAAACCGCGAATCTGTACCCGAAATAAAAACTGACGAAAAAAGTGTTGGGCTGAGCCCCCTAGAACACCCCTTCCCGCCTGTTAGAAAGCTTGACGGTGTATGGAAGTTAAGAACATTGTAGTAATTGTATGACCTAAAGCTGTAAGTGGTTTATTGGTTTATCCTATAGGTTATTTTAAGTAGCAGACGATTGTGTAGACACTTTTAATTGTAAACATTATGAGTTACCGAAACTAACAATATGACGGAGGTGGGTGAATCGAAATTTTGTTTATTTATGTTTTCATTTTATCATTATATTGTGTCATTTGTATAACGTGAAATTGGTTTGAGCCACATACAGAATGAAATACTTGGTACAGTTGCACAGATACACGCTATGCGTTAAAACATTATAAGTATAACCGTAATAAGAAGCGTGATTTTTAAAAACACTAAACAGTTTCCCCAAGATTCTAAGGAATGATATTCCAGGTTCCAGCACATTGTTTAATTAGGTTTCGACTAGACTAAATTTTGTGCATTTTACAACAGACAGGACAGCACTTACCACTCAGTCCACGGTTCATTCATATATTATGAATATGGGTAAATGCAGGAATTTAGGAAGGAAGCATCTACAAATATCTTATTTAAAATTTTCTATCGAAGAGGTAAGAGGGTTGGGATCCGCTTCTTTATATTATGAACTATATGTACACTACATGTGTAAGTAAGCAAGGTTTATTTCATTTTTCAGGAGTTAAAAGGCCATTTGCTGAAATTGATGTCCACGTAAGTTGTGTGTCTGGGTGTTCAGATATATTTTTGTACTATGTAGATAATAATAATAAAATTTAATAAGATTAAAGTGTTCAGCTATATATACATGTAGTTATTGCATACAACTAAAAGGACTCAGTTCCATGACAACATTAAGGCATTTACTGTCATGTCCTATATCAAGTGTTTCACCTAGCATCTGGAAAATTGGAGTCATCATGACTAACAAGGTTTTATTTTGGGAGTCAAGCATTCAAAAATGGGAGTCAAGAGTATTATTTCAATCACATAGTTAACTAAATAATGTTTTGTTTACATTACATGCATATATTATATACATTATCTATTCCACTATTCTATCTTTATAATACTAATACATGTATATCCAATGTTTTTTTCTTCTCATAAATAATAGGTTTTCGGAAATATTTTGCATCAACCATGATGCACACATATTTTATTTAGGAGTATTTTAGTGAAATATTGTGTCATATACGCAGGATTCCTGCGTCATGTGAAACCCTGCCTATATGGGGTTCTTTTTTTTCTGAGGTAATAATTGCTATGGCCCATAATGAATTTCTAGTACTACAGTCTACCCCAGAAGCCGATATTTTCTTTTCTGCTGGGAGTGGGGAGGAGGTATAGTCATTAACTAAATAAATATCTTTAAATATATTTATTGTATTTCTTGCAGTGTGGATGGACTTCATGCTATTGTTGTTACAGACAGAGATGGAGTACTGATGCTCAAAGGTTTGTCAATTATCCTGTTTATTCATCTGTCCTCTTTCAGTAACAAATAATCACTGATAATGAACCCACCCCAATAGCAGATACTAATACAGAGAGATGGGTCAAAAATTTGTCTCAAGTTTACGTGATTACATTGAAAAGATTTCTTTGTAGAAATATTTACCAACATGTAGAGTCTGCGGAAAAATAGTTTGCATTTTGATAAAGATCAGTGGTTTGTTTCTTTTATTTTTTATTCCAGTGAATTATTCTAAACTGAGAAAAGTTCTTGACAGTACACTAAACTTAGTATAAAATGTTGGAAAATTCTTGTGGTTTGTTCTGTTAGGTGTCTGACACATGGTATTATGTGACACATGGTCTTTTTGAGAAAACTTGCTACCACCACATAATCTTTCCGATTAGCAGCAAGGGGTCTTTTATATGAGCTCTTCCACAGGCAAGAAAGCACATACCACAGCCTTTGATAAACCAGTTGTGGACCACTGGTCATTGTAAGTGACTTAGACCTACTCTTTGAACCTTTTTTAGCAGAGTACTCTCTCTGGGTTGGAGCAGTATCGAGATTAAAAATTAAATGCTCTGACTGAGATTTGATCCGAGTACCTACAAGCTGGTCTTTCTATTTAAGTACATAAATGTTGAAAATAGTGAATAAATCCTAAATATAGCAGGAAAACATATATATATATTTTATCTCTTATGCTAAATACCTAATAATAGTGAATGGTTTGAATATTTTTCAGTTGCTAATGAGAATGCACCGGAACTGGCACTGCGACCAAACTTCCTGTGTGCGTTTGGTCTGATGACTGAGCAGGCCGGCAAGATGGGAATGTCACAAAACAAATCCATTGTGTCCATGTACAGCTCATTTCAGGTTTGCAGTAGTTAAAGAGGCATAATAAAAATTCACATCAACCTTTTCTATCAATATCTTTTATGTTTTGTGTGATAAATATTGAGTTATCACCCCTCATAATTCGTGACGGCAATCAGCATTGCCTTTGTAAAAGCTGTCATAAAATTGGTTTGCTACAGCTTTGTATTGCTCTCATGAAAATATATTACGCAGTGTGCTCATTTTCTTGAAATTGCTGTCACATTTCCACAGTGAAAGGATTTAGAGATGTCAGTTGTGCCAGTGTAATATTCATTTTCAAGGGCTGTGTCATTCCAGGTTAGTTCAACCAGAGATTTCTGAAAACCATTTAAAATTGAATAATTATTTCAGGATTATGATTTAAAATTTGCAAGCGATAAAATCTACTGCAAATATTTTTGGTTTCTCTTAGGTTGTGCAGCTGAACAAACCTCCACTTCTAGTTTCTATGGTAGCAGACTCTGATGCTAATACAGGTATGTTGTGTAATATTTCTTCCCCTTCTCAATTAGTTCTCCTTGATTGGTATATTAAAGGCTGTGCTATGTGCTGTCCTGTCTGGAGAAATGCATATAAAAGATCTCTGGCGGCAAATGGAAAAATGTAGCAGACTCTGATGCTAATACAGGTATGTTGTATAATATTTCTTCCCCTTCTCAACTAGTTCTCCTTGATTGGTATATTAAAGGCTGTGTTATGTGCTGTCCTGTCTGGAGAAATCATTATAAAAGATCTCTGGCGGAAAATGGAAAAATGTAGCTGCTTTCTTCTGCTGTCTATGTGTTAATATCATCAAATGTTTGACATTCAACAGTCAGTGATGAATAAATCTAGTGCCATGAAAAAAGCTAGAAGAATGTTCTGTGTGCCATGAAACATTCTTTCCTTGAATGGTCTTCATCGACTAATGTTAAAGGCATAGTCCCATAGAATTTAATGGGTTTTAATGCTCTAAATGTTGATTACGAATTGAAACTTAGATGCATTTGTGATACTAGATCTCGCTTTCATATCATGCAAGACGTTTTAACTGGACCATGGTACACAGCAAAAATAGCCGCATATGAATTGGCGACATATGTTGAAAATATACGTTTCTTTGAACATACGTTTAACATATGTTTAACATACATGAGTATTTATGGTGTTTCTTTCCCTAGTAATCAACAAGATGTTCTTAGCAAATGTTCTTAACAATGCTAAAACAGTTGCCTAAAGTAATTAGAAAAGTGGCCTTTGTAGGATTTTAGATGTATTTAATTCAGAAATGTGTAATGTATATTTTAAAAATCTAATTAAATATACCTTCCTTAGCAACCAAGATGGTGTCCATAGCAACAGTGAGACTTATAAATATCTACAGAAGCCCTTCCCATGTTATTGTGTATGTCTTTAACATTTATATGAAAAACACTTTTATTATATGTTTTAAATGTACATACTTTTTAAATGAACGTTAAACATATGTCTGCCTATTTACATGAAAAAATTACGTTCATTAACGTATGTTAAACATATGTTACTATTTTTTCTGTGTAGGGAAAGAAACTCATACATGTTAAACGTACGTTAAACATCTGTTAAACGTATTCAAAGAAACGTATGTTTTCAAACATGTTTAACATAACATATGTTCAACATATGTTTAACATGTGAAACAAATGTCGCCAATTCATATATGAAACACATGTGGCTATTTTTGCTGTGTATGTCAAGGGGACAATGCGTTTAAAATTAGCATATATTAAACTGATATTATTACCTCAGTGGGCACTCATAACTGGGATTTATTTTTCCTATTTTCTCAGTGAGAATTATTATACATTGGTTTAACAAGGCATTTCATTGGGTCGCTCAATAAGCTTACTTCTACTAAATATGACATCATTATAATTTTGTAAAAGTGCAAATGACATCACAAAATCTAGAAACAGTTAACATAATGTCATCCATAATGTAGGATAGCATTTCTCTGTAGCACAATTAGAAAGTTTAAAGAATAGAACGATTAAAATAGTTTGGGGTAATAAATATAATATCAAACTCATTACCATTTATTATCAAATTTATTTCCTTTGTGAAATAATTTTCTTATGCCACTCGCTAAAGCTTGTGACAAAGAAAAATTATTTCACTCTAGATATAAATTTGTTAATAAATGGCAACTCATTTCATATCCTCTAAATAGTCATTCATTAAATCAATTAAACATAAACTGTTTCTGTCTGGAGATCATAACATATTCTATCATCATCTTTTATCCTTTTCAGGTGATATTTTAAACTTGGAATATGAACTTAAAGATGTTTTAGCTGATGTTGCAAAGGTTATCCAAATGTCCTGACAACTGTTTAGTCTTTGCATCAGGAGAAACAAAATGTCTTGAAAGACTGGGCCATGATGAGATCACTCTTTAGTATTTACAACATAAGAAACAAATTCTCATGAAAGACTGCGCCATGATATGATTACGTATTTTTTTTATTTATTTTTTTTTTTTTATTTATTTTTTTTTTTACAACAGAAGAAACAAAATGTCTTGAAAGACTGGGCCATGATGCGATCACATTAACATTTAAAAAATATTGCTATAATGTAATGTAAAATAGTATATAATTTCTAGTCTCGGTTGCCACCAAAATTATAAATTTCATATTGAATATAATTTATCTGTTCCAGACAATGTTTCATGATTAATGTATGAAATGCTGTTATATAAATGTCTACTGAAAAGTAAATATAAAGTATTACAATATTATTATTAGTGGCAGATCTAGTGACCCAGGACCCCCTATAATTTGCAATTTAAAAAACATTAAAAAAAATTAATATTATTATTTATTATTATTATATATATTTATTTTAACTTTAAGAGTTTGAGGTAACCCCAAAATGGATTTTTTTAATCTGCCTCTGATTAAATCTCTTGCTGCTAATTAAAAGCAGGAGTCTATATTTGAGAACATGACATAAAATAAACATGTGAATCCAAATAATGAAACATTCATTCTTTTTGTATTCCTATTGAAAGATGTGTAAAATGAATGTTGATCAAATTTTCAGGTTTGTTTTTCATCTATAATCTTTCATTGAAATATATTAATTGATGGATGGCAAAAGCAAACTGTAATGTATTTTGACTTGTATGTATAACATTTGATTTCATTGGTGCTATTGCACAAAGTTAAGCAAATATATGTATATGACAAAATATCACAAGGGCAGGACGGGGTGGAATCTGACTCATTCAGTAGTGTAAACAGTTCACCTGAAGTGGTATGTGCTGTCATATGTGTGGGAAAATGTATATAAAATGTCCATTGCTGCTAGTGGAAAAATGTAGCTGGTTTCCTCTGAAGACTATGTGTTAAATTACCAAATGTTTGACATTCATTAACCAGTGATTAATAAATCTAGAGCCTAGTGATGTGATTAAAAAAAAGAAAAAAGTTTGATGAATGTGCTTTGTGTCATATACCATTCTTGTATGCTCTTGGTCGACTGATGTTAAATTAGCATATGTTAAATAGATAAGTCATTCATTAAATCATTTAAAGATAAACTATATTTCTGTCTGGAGATAATTACATATTGCACGTATGACATTTGATTTCATTGGTACTATTGCATAAAGTAAAGCAAATACAGTCAAATCCACTTAACTGCTTTTATGATAATAGCATATTCCTGTTATTTGCATAATATTCTGCTGCACAGAACCATTTGTATGCAAATATGTACAAAGAATTTCTTTTAATTGCATATGCTTTCTTTTTGAATACTGGTTAATTGCATAAGAAAATGTTGACAACTTAATTTGTTTCTGATTGAAGATACTAATAGTATTATATTAAGCATGTAATCAGATAAACCAAAGAACCATAATTAGCATTTTTCTAACTGGACCCAAGTGATTTTGCATTTATGGTTTAGTTGAAAACATAGCTTTCCCTATGGATAATGTTTGCAAAATGTAAACATTTGTATCCTGTTAGTACCTGAATTTTGAATGTTTATTGATTCATTTAAATTCTCTTCGTTTTTTTAATTAAAAAAAAAAAGTTCCAAATAATGTCATAGATATTAATTTTTTAATTTTTTATTTATACAGATGCATGTCAATATTTAAAAAATAGAAATTGATTTTAATATTGAGTGAGCCTCGGTGATCCAGTGGAATGATATCAGGTATGAAGACAGTGGTTCAAAACCTGTTAGAGGCTAGCTCATACTTAACTATATGTCATAATTACCAAATGTTTGACAACCAATAGCTGATGATTAATAAATCAATGTGATCTAGTGATGTCAAACAAAAACTAAATTTTTATATTGTTCCTTGATTTTGTCGACCTCTTCTGTTATTCTCATATTGTATTTTATGACAGAACACAGCAGTAACCCCTGACGAACTCTTTCCCCCATTCTATATTCTTATATTGGTTGTGTACGTCTGTTTATATCTTAATTCTGGCACCAACCCAGCAGAGGTTATTTCAGTTGGTCGATCCACACTACGACGTGTATAGCAATTGTTATAAATAGGTATTTTTTGCAATCAGAGATTGCTTGCAGTTTTTGGTTTCCTTTCATAGTATATCTGTTCCCATCTATAAAGTGACTTCTTGATGTGTAAGTGAAATCTTGTCTTACTGAATTGTTAAATAGGGTTTCTGCGGTCATTAAAAATCTGGAAAAGTTTTGAAATTTGCAAAATACTTTTCACGGGCTTTGAAAAGTTTTGAAATTTTTGTTAAAACTGAAAAGCCGTTCCAACCAGTGGCTCAAATCTGGTTAATCAAAGGCCGTGGTATGTGCTGTCCTGTCTGTGGGACAGTGCTGTCCTGTCTGTGGGACAGTGCTGTCCTGTCTGTGGGACAGTGCTGTCCTGTCTGTGGGACAGTGCATATAAAAGACCCCTTGCTGCTTATTGGAAAGAGTAGTCTATGTGACAGCAGACGGTTCCTCTAAATAAATATGTATGTCCAATAGCTGGTGATAGATAAAAATCAATGTTCTCAATGTTGTTAAATAAAACAAACTTTACTTTTAAAACTTAAAAGTCATGGAAAAGTTTAGAAATTTCCACTTCTGCCCCCAAAAAATTCAATTATGCTTGTCAAGAGTGCGAGCGATCATGACTTGTGATGTATTATGTCCCTGAAAACCATGTTTTTTCACCATTGAAAGTCTTTGATTTTTTTCTCTCTAAATAGTATAAACCATGTCTTTTTATGCAGGTGGAACATTCAGTTTTTCCAGATTTCAATTTTAGCTCATGGCAGTGTGATACATTTTACAAATTTGTATGTGAAATGGTCATTCAATTTTTCAATTAAATTTTTGGAAGTCTGCAGAAACCCTGGTTAAACTCCTATTTGAATTGATTCACACGGCTGCCAGTACATGTAATTGGACTGAAGAAACAGAAAATAACCAATCTGAATGAAGTCAAAAGTTCATTTATATAGTGAAACCTCGTATTACCCAGGTACCAAAATCCTCACATACATGTAGCAGTTTTGCAAGTCGTTGAAATGTTATTTTTGTCTGGGACGGAGAAATCCTCACAAAGCAGATACATTTAGATGTGTCTCTTGACATGTTATTTGAGTCCTGGACTCAACAGGAATTTTCACAAAGCAGATACATTTAGATGTATCTCTGTACACGTTATTTGAGTCCTGGACTCAACAAGAATTTTCACAAAGCAGATAGATGAGTCTCTAACTCATGAATTTAATCTGGTGTCTTTGGAAAGCAACTAGATAAGTCCATCTCTCATGATTTTAGTCTGGAACTTACAGGAATCTTTGGAAAGCAACTGGAGTCCTTGACTCACAAATTTAATCCAAGACTCAAAGCGATCTTCACAAAGCAGCTAAATGTAGATAAGTTCCTGGAGTTTGAAGGGATCTAGAAACCAGCTAGACAAATTCCTGATTCATGATTTCAGTCTGGGACTCGCAATAATTTTCACAAAGTAGCTATGTGTACATGTAGATGAGTCCATGTCTTATGTTTTAGTCTGGGATGCAGTTACCAGTATGTTGTTTTAGTATGCAATTCAAAGGAATATTCACAAAACAGCTATATAGAGTTCTTGAAATGTTTCTTAGTATGGGTCACATAAAAATTCTCCCAAAGCAACTAGATAATTTGGTGAATCATGATTTTTGTACTATTTTTCGTTCCTACCAGTGGTCCACAACTGGTTCATCAAAGGATGTGGTTTGTGCTGTCCTGTCTATGGGACTGTGCATATAAAAGACCCCTTGCTGCTTATTGGAAAGAGTAGCCTATGCAGTGGCAGCGGGTTTCATTTAAATACATGTACACATGAGCATAGAATGGTTCAAAACCTGTTGGAGGCTGGCTCACACTTGACTACTTGTCAAAATTACCAAATGTTTGACATCCAATAGCCAATGATTAATAAATCAATGTGCTCCAGTGGTGTTGCTACACAATTTTTTTTTTTTTTTTAAATATGTTTTATAAAAATTGCATTTGCTTTGAGTTACAAGACCTCGGTGCTCTAGTGGTGATGTTTTTTTTTATATATATTATAAAAATTGCATTTGCTTTGAGTTACAAGACCTCGGTGCTCTAGTGGGTTTTTTTTTTTTATGTTTTATAAAAATTGCATTTGCTTTGAGTTACAAGACCTTGGTGCTCTATAGCGGTGGTTTTTTTTTTTTAATGTATCATAAAAATTGCATTTGCTTTGAGTTACAAGACCTCGGTGCTCTAGTGGTGTTGTTTTTTTATGTGTTTTATAAAAATTGCATTTGCTTTGAGTTACAAGACCTTGGTGCTCTAGTGGTGTTGTTTTTTTATAAGTTTTATAAAAATTGCATTTGCTTTGAGTTACAAGACCTTGGTGCTCTATAGCGGTGGGATTTTTTTTTATGTATTATAAAAATTGCATTTGCTTTGAGTTACAAGACCATGGATGTTTTTTTTAATACAGGTACATGTACATGTATTTCTTTGAGCTGGTTTGTCTGTTGTTTTAAAGCGATCCGACACTCCACTCTGCCAGTGATTAACTTTTCATCTTACAGCTGTCGATTTATTTACTTTCTTTGATTTGTTGCCAGTTTGGAAATTATTGTGAATTGCACCCTAATTTGAATCATGGGGTGAAAACACTAACAGTACACATCGGATTATTACAGGAACGATTTGTTTTCTCAAGAATGTCAACAGATGTAAATAGCCCATGAAATAAACAGCAGCCATGATCTGTCAGTACATGTAGATATCATGAAATGCACAGTGTTTGTATATATCGGTCAACCTGAATTTTGCGACATAATTTATCAAATTCTGTGGTAAAATTAGGCACATTCTGTGCTAGAAGTTGGGAAATTCCACGGCAAATTCTGCAACATATAAATTCAGGGTGGAATGATATATATATATATTTTTTTAAGGACACCACTAGAGCACATAGATTTGTTAATCATCAGCTATTGGATGTCAAACATGCAGTAATTTTGACATGTAGTCAAGAGTGAGCCAGCCTCCAACGGGTATTGAACCACTGTCTTCAGCTTGAGAGTCCAATGTCCTACTGCTGGATCACTGCGGCTCACACAGTAAAATATAATACATATAATCAGTATGTGTGAACTCTGCAAGGCTTACTGGGCGTGTGTATGCCACTTGTACCACCCTGTGATCCACAGTTACTTTGTTAAAGGCATAGTTCCACACAATTTATGGGGATTTGTGCTCTAAATATTGATTACGAATGAAACTTACATGCATCTGTTATACTAGATATCGTTATCATATCATGCAAGACATTTTAACTGAACCATGGTATAGGGAATTCCATGTCGTCGATCCAATTTTTTTCACATATAAAAATTTCATGATCGGAACTCCTCGTGGGACGAAATAACTTTGTACGAATTCAGAAGTTTTAAAATAACGGCTAACATGTGACTCGAAATATATGTGTCACACCATCAAGGGGAAAAAAACTTTACATTTTTCGATTTATTTGTCCATGAGCATAATTCATTATTATTTTTAAAATATTGATAATAAGCGAGATGCAGTGGTTATTTAAGTAGTTGAATATGTTTATATTTAAAATTAATTCTTTGTTAGGAAATTAATTAGGTCAAAGATCCGTGGGACTATGCGTTTAATATGTAACAGTAATTTAATAATTCAGTTTATGTCCCCATCACCATTTACACAACTTGTGCACTTGACGAGTTGAGTTGTTTACCATTACAACTTCACATTATTTACAGTATATTAAATAAAATATATATTTTGGATGACTCGTTGTTATTCAGTTTGTCTTCGTGTTTGTTGTATATCAAGCTATGTTACACAATACAGAGAATGACAGATCAGTTTATTCATTCCATTTATACTGTAAAGTGTTTCTTATACAAATTCATTGCTAATAATTATTGCCTCCAGTTTTATCTCCAGAAACCCATTGCAGTGAAATATAAACATATTTTGAGTAAAAATAGATTGTCCGCTCACAATCTCTCTATAGAAACGGGCAGATAACACAATATTGACAAGGATAATAGAATGTGTAGCCTTTGTAATATGAATGTAATAGAAGACGAATATCACTTTGTTTTAGTATGTCCTTTCTACAGTACCATAAGAGATACATATATTAAACC
The DNA here is from genome assembly GCA_032355785.1 of Symmetromphalus regularis. Classification (NCBI taxonomy): domain Eukaryota; kingdom Metazoa; phylum Mollusca; class Gastropoda; order Neomphalida; family Neomphalidae; genus Symmetromphalus; species Symmetromphalus regularis. The sequence continues at coordinate 2,736 of JAULBS010108699.1, read as the reverse complement.
TTATTATTACAATAAACCATCAACATTTAACATGGGCGTAAGTCCCTAGGGGGACGGGGGGACACGCCCCCACTTTTTTGATAGGGGGACGCCTATATAATTATCCCCCCTACTTTTTGCTTAGAAAAACAGAAAATTTCAGTGAAATTAAAATTAAAATGCCTGAATAATAATCTTTACCAGTATTTCTCTTTATTTTATCAGTGTAACACTTAACCATGTCGTCTTAGCGAAAATATACCGAAGTACACAAGTGGTCTATAATGTTGACCCCCCACTTTTAGGACAAGGGTATGTTCCGTCCCTCCCCCCACTTTCAGGAAAGGATTTAAAATGACTCAACTACTGTCCAGCAATAACGTAAAACAGCTAATTAAACTTTGTAAATATTTAATCATTACTACTACTCACAGATCAGATAATATTGTTACATGACCTATTCATTATTGTATTGTATATATTGTTATTATGCATGTATTAATTTATCGTACTATTCATTCTGTTCACCATTCCCAACAGTGTACACATTATATTATGTTGATTATTATTATATATGTATGCCTATAAAATGTGTATTTGGCAAAATAAATAACCTTACACAGTGTTTGCTTTAATCTCCAATGTGGTTCACCTTGTATAACTGTACAAAAACGTCAAAATGGCTAAGTGTGAGTTACGGTTCTTGCACGCAAGTCTTCCATTGTCATTTGTCTTCCTGTATTCTTATTTCTGTATCTACGTTGTCTAGTCATTGATTGTCCTTTATCTGTGTCTTTGCTGTGATTTACCAATATAACGCGATCACAGATAACACAATACTGTAATTGTGATAAAGGCTGGTATTCAATAATATCTATTTACATTTACATACATTTAATGAACACGAACACATTACAACGAACATCTCACGCAATGCAGCCAAACAAAGCATTCAGTTTTTCAAAGACTCGACAATTCTTTGACGATCTATTGTGAAACGATAAAAGCCCCAGTCACACCGGATTTCTAGATCGCGCGACTGGTGACGATTTGGCCGAGATACGATCAATCGGCAATGTTTGCTACCAGCTCCATTTGCGGCCACACGCTGCGATTGCTCTTAAAGTTAAAGTTTTGTTTTATGTAACGACGCCTCTAGAGCACATTGGTTTTTATCTCATCATCGGCTATTAGACGTCATACATATGGTCATTCGGACATGTCTTTTTTAGAGGAAACCCGCAGGCGTCACGTAGTCTACTCCTTCCCATAAGCAGCAAGGGATATTTTATATGCACCGTCCCACAAACAGGACAGCACATACCACGGCCTTTGATAAACCATTTGTGTACCACTGATTGGAACGGAAAATAGCCCAAACTGCAAATGGGTCCACTGAAAAGGATCGATCAGACGACCTACCGGTTCACAGGCAGTCTCGCTACCGTTTGAGCTAGATCCCGCTCCACGATTGTTCCTAAGGCTGGTAGTAGGTCAGTGTTCAATTGGTGGTACGCATGATCGTGCGATCACCAAAGATTATCGCAAGATCAATCATAGGTAATCGTGCGACTAGTGGAGGCAATCGGCGACCGATCATGCGATTAATCGTGGCGACCTGCGATCACTAGCACGATCGTTCGTAGAACACGTGAACCAGTCGTGCGATCAGTAGCTCGATCAGTTATAAAGGCTCGTGATCGGGGCGACAGGTGGCACAAGCAAACGCCAGGTGGTACGACCAGTTGGAAGACCCATCGTGCGACTGACTGGACCGCCATCATGCACGACTGGTTATGCGACCATGCGTAACTTATTGTACAACCATGTAAGACATGTCTGCAGGTTAGGAGGTTTGAACATGACCATCGACCTTGCTGCGATTAATCACGACCTCTACGACAACTAGCGCGCTCTTTCTACGATTTGCCTTCTTCCAACATTTTTCAGTCGCAGCTTGGTCGTAACCTGGTCGCAGGTTCGGTGTGACTTGGGCTTCTGGTAGTATGACATTTAGCTAAAAATCGAAGTTACCTTCATGCGACTTTCACTGGTTGCCAGTCAGCGCTACAATATCCTTAAGCCGCTTAAATGGTGGGGTCATCTCAAAAGTTAGAAACACATAATATCAACTCAACTCATTTATTTACATAAAACAACCAATTGTGTTACGTGTACATAACACTGATGCCAAAGGCAATTAATAAAATTTGTTTCGCTGTGTGACATCAGGTTTCCTCTTCCATACTAATACAGTTAAAAAACTTGTGGTTTAAATGAATAAATGAATGAAACACAGAAGTCGTCAAAGTTGGTTGATAACTGATATATTCAACTTGACATATATAAATAAATAATGAACTTCAAGGCGTGTGAACAGAACGACTATTTTAACAAATAGAGACTGTGATATTTATATAAAATGTGATATACATGTACACATTGGATTTGCCGTTACTGGGATACATTTGCTGGCATACCGATCTAGACGATGTGCATTAACATGTTTTACTGTTCATATTGTTTTAGTCCAGTCATAATACCAGGGCCCGTGCGTCTTTCAGAGGTGACCTTTTTTATGATTGAAATTCATTACTGACGTCCCTGTGATGAAAATTAGCCTGGGTGTCTTTTTTTTACCCTGTCGTTTTGCAGTATTTTTAAAAATGGCCGCCATTTAGCATTATTTTAAATAATTGTCAAAATCTCGATAACCAGAGGAGCTATTTTAATATTTTAAACTGCGTTGCATAGCTG
>JAULBS010108688.1:0-15307 GCA_032355785.1 Symmetromphalus regularis | reverse complement strand
GTGACTGTCAAAGCTTGACAAATGACAATTTTGTACCGGACAATGTCCGTGACCGAGCACTTATTTCCAGGCTTGCATATATGTTAGTGTGTCTACATGTGCATTTCAAAATTTTGCTTATGTAGTATGTAAATCATTTCTGGCAGGTTGTCGCATTCAACAGAACAGTCTCCAAAGTGGACCAATTTCTTGCTAATGAAGCTAAGGGTACAAAGGTTATTGGTGCTCACTCACTGGAAGAGATGGTGAAGCTGTTGAAGAAACCACGGAAAGTGATGATGCTTGTTAAAGCTGGTGAAGCAGTTGATGCTTTCATTGAAAAACTGGTATTTTCTATAAAATCCCATCTCTTCTTTTTAAAAGTAACTCAGGGATAGAAACTCTTAAATATATGTATTAGCCTGGGAGATTTGTAGCCTAGGAAAAAATTACTTGTCTCCACGAGAAATGACTAACCCCACTTTCAGCTATTACATTGAAACAATTTGATTTGCATCTCAAAATAAAATGAATGGATAATTAAAGATAGAAATACTGGGGACAAGTTTTTGTCTCTACCCTTGTAATTTATATTAATAAGAATTAATATACTCAGTACTATGGGTATTCAGTTTGGTAAAAAGCATCATTCCAATTGTTTTATTTATTTCACACCAGATCGTTAACTATTTTAGAAACGTACATGTATGTTTGCTTGATTCTCATAGAGATGAATTACTTTCAGATTAAATTTATCCAGAATTCCACATTTTGGCATTGTTTCGGGTTTTCAGAATGCAGTGAAAAAAATCCACTTTATTTATTACTAAAACATTGCTCCCCTATTGACAAAACACATTTAAATTTCTGCATCTATTTCTAAAAATAGTTCGGGTATTTGCCTGTATGATTCCTGTTTGTCCATGTGTTTTTAACATTTCTTCCTTCCATTCATCTGGCATGTCTTACCAGCTTGTATGTCCATTAGAAATGGTACTAAATTTTTGGAGATTTAATAATCCAAGTTAAATTTTTTTATTGAGCAATGTGACCTTTATCCTTTTGTGACCTTGAAATGTCAAATGTGGTGAAAACTTGTGGTAATTTTTATTAAAACTTTTTTAACGGTAACATTCTTGTGACATTTTAAAACTCAAACGAATAAACTGAAAGGATGTGAGCAATAACCGAAACTAATGACTGTGTTAAACTCTGTACTCCAATCACAGGTATTATAAACACTTAATCCCACATCAGACAATAGAACACAATGCATATTGTCACTGCTTGGCATTTGACTGTATTCGAGGTGGGTCTTTTACTTGCTCTTAGGGTAAAACAAAGGAATCAGTAATAACCAGGCTTAAAGATGGCATCCTACTGTCTATATCTATAGAGAGATTTTCCTATGTTAACACTACAAATGATGCATGTCAGATAGCAATAAGAAATTGTGATATGTATCCTACAGTAGATTTATGTTTTTTGGCAAAACAATTTTTTACAATGCCAGTTACCTCTACAGACTGTGAAAGAGGTTTTTCCAGACAGAACATAATTAAGACAAGATCGAGAAATTCCCTATTCGTTAGTAATTTGGATAACTTGATGCGGATTAATCTGCACGTGCCAAATGACCAAACAGGAATGAATTTCCATACCACTTTTAAAAGGTTGGCTGCAGATAAATGATGTATATTTTAAATATATGGAAACTGCAGTAGTAAAATATCCCTACTGGAAATAGACAATCTCAATATAGCAAAATAATATATAATATAATAAACAAATTAGTTAACTATTATCATGCGTATGTGCTAGCATTTTGGTGATATTATTGTTTTGAGGTGAATTTGCATGAAATATATATATATATATATATATATATGTATATATATATATATATATATATATAAAAATATGTACACTGTTCTTGATGCAATAATTTTAAAACAACAAGCACAATTTTAAAAATTATTATTCATTGCTAGATAAAAACTTATTGTGGCGATTTGTTTTAAATGTGGCTACAAAATTATGAATGTGGCTATTTTAAAAAATCTTTTTTGCAACAAATATATATATTCAAGGCCGAGCACTGTATATATGAAACTTGAGGATGGAATGTTCATTAAGCCTATTTTGCACCAAGTAAATTTCAACATACAAAACACAGTCCACAGGTGTAATGATTTTGTCTGAGTTTGCACCCACTTTATAGATACAGCCCTTCCTGTTTGATTTCAGAAACTCATTGTAGTATCCTTCTAGAACGTATGAATGTCCACAGCATTGCACAGTTTCTGCAAGACATATCATTCTATCATATGTCACATGAAATAGGAAGTAGTCCTCCAGAGATTCAGTGTTTGGCCTAACCCGAAAATTAAACAAGGAATGATAAGCAAGCTACTCTAGTGTTATCAGATGCTCTAAACTACTATATGTCCCTATACGCCATCAGCCACTACTCCACAGAAAACATTAACCTACATGGTGAAACCAGTAAAAATGCTAAAATCTTATATTCTGAAATAGAATTTTCCATGAACTTAACTCTGTTGTGGGCTTTTTTTGTTTGCTCAGCTGAGATTAGTGAGAATCGTGCAAACTACACTTAAAAAATGGTTTATAAAAAAAAAGGAATCAAAAGAAACAGACACTGATTTGGTGCCACCGGCACCACCACCTCCTCCGGCTCCACCCTTGACTATTTTTCTTTGAATGAATCTAGAATTCTTATAATTCATCGCAAAGAAGTGGGAATAGTTTCATTTTAAAAGGAACATTCTAATGAACACAATGGTGTACAGATTTCCTCTATAGGGCTAGTATTTACTGGAAAAAATTCAAAATAGATCCACCTTTTTGGGGTAACCAGTTTATGACATGCGACCATTAAGCTTTTCTTAACATCTATTATTAGACCTTTGGTGTCCTTTAAATGTTAAATTAAGGTCATATACATGTACTGAAAAACATGATAGCTCATTGACATAAATAATGTTTAGAAATTATTGATGGAAACTTATAGGATTTGTGTTGTTCTGTTACATTTTACCTTTGGTGACTGGAATGACCTTGAATGCCTGTATCTATCACATGTTGTTGTGGAACACACTGAGAAAATATGTAGCTTCTATAAATAATAATATATTTGATATAATTATATATTAGTTTCTTTTGCCATCTCTACATTTGATGGCTAACACTTGTAATAAAAATATAGTTTTCTCTACCAAATTCAGAGTACGAAATCAATAAAATACCTCATAAATATTTAAAGACTAAATTTGAGGTTCAGCATTACTTAACAACCATGATCAGATAAGCCTAGGGTGGTCTTTCATTGTAGTCTTTTGTTGAATAATGTATTTCTTATGCCTCAGTGATTATATTCTTCAGGCAGCACTTGGCTAGTACATGTACTGGTATTATTTATTTTCTCTCTGCAGATTCCATTGTTAGAGAAAGGTGACTTAATCATAGATGGTGGAAACTCAGAGTACAAGGATACCACGGTGTGTGATGCATTGATTGTCTAGGTTTTATAGTTTGTAGGCTAGATTTTGTTTGTTTTTTGTTTATATTATTATCCAGTATTAAATAAATTTAAAGTACATCTAGGTTGATATCTTGATTATCTACATGTATGTTGGATAAATAATACCGTAACATTCAAATTTATTTACAGTTGGTAGGTTATATATATTTATTTTGCATTATTAAATAAAATCATTTTGATGGTTTTTGTTAATAATTTATTATTTAATATTAAATAAAGTTATAGTTGATTATTGACTGTCAAGGCCAAAATTAAATGTGTTTCTGGCAACATCCATTTTGGTTTTAGAGTTGTAGGATGTATTTTTTCTTCTTTAAATATTAAGTAGTAGGATCATACACTAATTCGATAGGCAAAAAATGTGTTTATGTTAACGTTCAAGTTTATTGTAGAATTACTTTAGGTAAGCTATTTATATTGTTTGGTTATCAAATAAAATCTAAGCAGGTTTGTAAAAAAAATGTTTCTGGTAAATCAAAAAATAAAAATTTCTGCTTTTTTCTCAGGGGTATTTTCATAAATGATGCATTTATGTGGTTTGTTTACTCGACATACAAGGAAAACTATAAGACTGGCCAGTTTATGATCAGTGTACTGCTACAGTACTGAAAGGGTGAATGGTTGTTAGTCAACTAGTAAATCATACTGAAGTTAGTGGAATGTTTTGTCCACCAGTTCACAGGATAGAGAAGTAAATAGAGAAAGATTGTTGACCACATTGATCAGAAAGACATCTTATTTTTATTTTTGGGTCAACATCCAGATTTGTTTTATAGCTGATAAATTTTTTGTTTTCAATTTTATTTTCATCATTCAAAATGAGTAATATTGAAATTTGTTTTAGTATACATAAACAGTCAAACACAAAGAGGCCTCTTAAGACAGGGGGCTGCTTAATACAGGTTATTTTGTTCGTCATATTTTATTTGTGAAAACATTAAGGTGACCATTTAAGACGGGGCTGCTTAATACAGGTTATTTTGTTCATCATATCTGATCTGGGAGGAAATTAATGTGACCATTTAAGACAGGTGACTGCTTAATACAGGTTATATTTCACTGAATTACCTGATTTGTGAGAAAATTGGTGACTGTTTAAAAAAGGTGGCTGAATACAGGTAGTCACATAAGCATATTTGACTGAGTGCTTGTTAGTGAATGTGTTTCTCAATACTGAAGGTTTGTACATACATGTATGTTTGATTACAGAGAAGAACAAAGCACCTGGCCACCAAAGGCTTGCTGTTTGTTGGGAGTGGGGTCAGTGGTGGGGAAGATGGTGCTCGCTATGGCCCGTCTTTAATGCCGGGAGGTTCTCCAGAGGCTTGGTCAGTACAGCATTCACTATATCAGTTTCATTTTACTTAGCATAATATTTTTTTATTAGGCCCCCCCCCCCACCCCCCCCAATATACCTGTGTTTCTGGTAACCTCACAAACCCCATTTAAAAATTGCCAACTCTAAACTTTTTTCCCATAAAAATTGAAAGTCGTATTTTCATTCATTTCTGGTTGTTTATTCTGTACCTTTTGGCCTTTTCTGGCCGCTTTTCCGATATCATGATCATAGCTGTAACTAGATATTATTACTGCAAAAATTTGAAATAACACTGAAACTGCATTTTATCATTCAAATGTCTTTTAGACTGCCTTTTTAATGAATGTATGATAAACTCTAAACATGACCATATGTGAAAAGTAAAGCAATTATTACTCTACATCACACAATATTATCACATGCATATGTTCAAGAATTAAAAAACAAAAAACAACTTTAAAAAAAAAAAAAAAAAATCCACTGACCTATCGATCCTGTTTTTGTTTAGCATGTAGTAGGAAACACAAGTAATTGTGTTTGGCCTTACCAATCAACGTTTATTATATCAGTCTCAATATTGTTTTTTTTTTATTACCTGCATCCATTTTTGTTTAACTTTTTCCACTGATCGTATTAGAACCAATAATAAAATATTAAAGACTTGCTGCTGAGAATTTACATATTATGTCAAATACTGTGTAACCAAAGGAGTGTTAATTTATACTGACTGGAAGTATGATTTTCAGCAATTCAAAACTAAACATGACAAATTTTATTTTTATTTCACTAAGTGACTAGGGAAACTTGCTTCAAAAATCTGTAAATAAAAAAAAATAAAGTGGTGATTTCACAAAAACAGTTTTTTATCTTAGTAATTACAAACTCTTCAGCATATAAGCTATTTTATTTTAATTCTCTCCAGCAGAGGTCAACGTTTCTAACATGATTGAATTGAAAATAGGATTCCATTTTAGCCAAAGTGCATGATTCGTAATCCAAAAAAGAAAAATGTGTAGCCCATGTAAACTAATAGAAATTTGCATTATACTATGAAACAATGTATGGCTACCTTGAAACATTCATATGTATTGTATTAGGTATGATATGTAAGTTTAAGATGTCTATTTTCTTTTTCTTAGGCCTGTCATCAAAGATATTTTCCAAAACATTTCAGCAAAAGTGGATGGACAGCCCTGCTGTGACTGGGTAAGTATTCTACATATTTCTGTCTAGTTTTCACTTGATTACAATCATGTCTGTATTTTAATTCCAGTTGCAATCAATAATAAGTTTGCTAACATGTTACTCTTCAAAAAGTCAAAGTCTACAACTTTAAATTCAGACAGTGTTGATACGGCACTCAATTGTCATCGCTAAATCTTTCTTTCACTGTGGCACCGTGACAGCACCATCAAGAAAAACAGCATATATTGAATAATACATTAATTTTATATTTTTGTAATAACTGTACAAATCTGATGCAAACCAGTTTTACACTAGCTTTTACGACAGCAGTGCTTAATGCCACAGTGAATTTCAGTAGCTGTTTTCCTATGTTCTCTTTTAAAGCAGGTTAATATTTGCACTACTGTTCATAAATGTATTTCTGGTTTAGAGGAAAGAAAGAGTGAGTGGGTGATTTGTTTCAACCATATTTCTAGAAACATTAATAGTCATTTATTGTAAAAATACACTTAGTGAAAATATTGAACAGTAGCATCGAGTTCAGAGTACCAGATTTGGATCAAAACAGTATAAACATTGTGTTTTTATTATTGTCTTAGAGAGCAGAATATTATCAAGTTAGAATTAACCTCTTCAAATCCATTTAATGTAAATTGTATTTTTATTATAAGTGGGATGCCAGGGAATGGAGCATTTTATAGATATAGTAAATAATGACATTGAGTATGGAATAACCTGCTCCAATTCCTTTAAAGTAAAAGCTTTTTTTCTTTTGTTTACGATTGGTAGAACCATAGGGTGCAGGACTGAAAAAAAGAAGATATACATGTGTATATGCATATTTGAAAAAAGATATATAAAAATTGAGATAATGTAATCTTTGTTTGTATTATAGGTTGGACCTGAGGGAGCAGGACATTTTGTGAAGATGGTGCACAATGGAATTGAATATGGAGACATGCAACTGATTTGTGAGGCGTACCACTTAATGAAAAGCCTGCTCAATATGTCAAGTGCTGAAATCGCCAGTGTAAGTCTGCATTTCTATTCATTCAAAGCATAACCCCTCTTAAACAAAATGTGAATTCCTGTTTCATTAAAATGTGAGGGCGTGTGGCTTGGATGTGATGGGATTATTTGTTTTGTTGTTTTTTGGTGGGTGACTGTTGAGGGAACTGGAATGAAGCTAAAAGATTAAAGATAATCAGTCATACTATATTGTTCTAAGAGTCATAGACTCTTGTTATGTATTTTCCATTACCTACATACAAAATAATAAACACTCTTTGTTTTGTCTTAATAAAAGCAGGGCACAATATTTCATGCAAACTGCCGTTCTGTTCGCGTGTTAGTTACGCAAAATTAAATTTACGCGAACTGCAAATCGGTTACTTCGTGACCTGCAGATGTTCAGAAATTAAAACTAGCAAACTTCACGATTACAGGAAGTTTATTCACACAGACGTACAAGTATTCCGACAAATGTTTTAGACTGATTTTTAGACACTTGATCCGCAGCGAACCAGTAGATGTTATATTGAGTTGTAACTTGCGACCGGTCTAAACAAAAAATGCTGAGTATAGAGTCGAGCCAAAAGATTTAATGAAATGTCCATGGACACTGGGCACAGTTAAATTATCTGCTGCTATTTTATCTTTAGGAATATAATTGTGCTGATATAATATTGGATTGCTTATAATTTTACAAATGCTGAAAACGGTTTTAACGTAAACAGGTCTTAAAAAAGTTTAAAATTATCCACATCACAGAATGAACTTTAAAAAACAAACATTTGGAACATCATTGTAGATAAAGTGAAACTAACTTGGACACGGCGAAACGAAAAAAGGTATCTGGAAGTGTTCATGAAACTTCTTTAAAAACAAAATTAAAAATAGCTAACTTTAGAAAACATTAAAAAAAACACCTTTTATAAATTGTTTTCATTTAACTTTAAGCTAAAAAAAATGTATGTATTTAAAACATAATTTCAACGTAACTTTGAGGTAACCGATCAGGTAACCCACGGGTCACGCAAATTTAATTCACGTGACTGAACTATGGGTTACCTAGATAAAAACCACGTGAACTGACTTCCGGTTACCTCTGATTTTGAAATATTGTCCCCTGTAAAATTTATAAATGATTTTATACATGAAATATTATATAACAGTTCACTTTATATTACATATCATACAAATGTTGGCATACAGATGATGTGCTAATCATAACAGTCTCTGAGTCCATCACATGCTATGTAAGGCACACAGATGATGTGCTACTCATAACGATCTCTGAGTCCATCACATGCTATGTAAGGCACACATATGATGTGCTAATCATAACAGTCTCTAAGTCCATCACATGCTATGTAAGGCACACAGATGATGTGCTACTCATAATGGTATCTGAATCCATCACATTCTATGTAAGGCACACAGATGATGTGCTACTTATAACAGTCTCTGAGTCCATCACATTCTATGTAGGGCACACATATGATGTGCTAATCATAACAGTCTCTGAGTCCATCACATTCTATGTAGGGCACACAGATGCTTATATTGGAGAATTTCTCTGTTTTATTAATAAATGCGTACACTAGACACTACATTCACATATGCTGTAGCTTTTGCCAGATTTGTGAGATCGATAACATTATTTTATGATATTTAACACTATTTAAAGACAGTGCCATTGATTGATTACTGGGTAATTCCAGCTAGAATTGTTTATGCGTAAAGGGGCAGGAAAATGGTTGATTGATTATCTTGAATAATTGTGCTGATTTTTTTAATTGTTTGTTTGTAATCTATATATCCCAATTAATCATGTAAATTATTACCTTATTTATTTGTGATACAAATAATGATTATTTATTGTGTACAGATTTTTGATGAGTGGAACAAGGGAGAACTTGAATCATTCCTGATAGAAATCACGCGAGACATTATGAATTTTAAAGACACTGATGGAACATTCCTTGTTGAGAAAATCAGAGATTCTGCAGGCCAGGTAAATTTATGTTAACCTGTAATCAAACTTAGATATAAGATTAACATTCATAGCTTATACGATAGAATCCTCTTAATTGCATAGTCATGGTGCACCAATATTTTATGCAATTTACAGGATTATTCTTTTATCAGAAATACCAATTTTAAATTATATAACTATTATTTCACATTGGTATAAAATCAAAGTACAGAAATACACAATAAGTAAGGAATGTTTTAACCATATAACCTGAATACTTTAACAGATGCTAAAATAGCATAAGATTATGCTAACGTTGTGGTCATTTTGTGATTATTTATTAAAAAGGTAACGTTTGCCATGGTTTTTGGAATGTTGGAAGATAAAAAAATTGGCTTTCTACATTTTCTTATGCAATTAAAAGACAGTCTTTGTATAGATTTGCATAGAAATGGTTTTGTACAGCAGAATGTTATGCAAATAACAGAAGTATGCAATTATCAGGTATGCAAAAGTGAACTCGACTGTATTACCAAAATATTCAGAAAAAATGCAATTGTTTACAACGAACTATTTAGCAGTGATAGTTGCTATCACTAACTTTTTCATATTACACCACCTAAACAGGACTTATTTTCTCATGCACTGCCTGTAAGTAAATGTAGAGTTGTTAGCTGAAACGATATTATTAGCCAGTGAAATCATTGTTACTATTTATTGAAGACATTGTTTATATATACACTACCTGTTAGTAAATGTAGAGTTGTTATCTGAAACAATATTAGCCAGTGAAATCATTGTTACTATTTATTGAAGACATTGTTTATATATACACTGCCTGTTAGTAAATGTAGAGTTGTTAGCTGAAACGATATTATTAGCCAGTGAAATCATTGTTTCTTTTTATGGAAGACATTGTTTATATACACACTGCCACAGAAGGATTGCTTTTTACAGTCATTCTTTTGAAGTTTTATAGATCCACTCAAGTGGATTTTAGCTGAAATGGAATAAAACAACTGGGATATTGTTTTACATTTTTTCATCAGCATTGGCATAAATCCTGGTGGGGGAGGAGGAACATCCCTCCACATTTGGGACAGGGGGGATGCCAATATAATTATCCCCACTGCACTTGTTGCTTCAAAAAATTTAAATTAAAATGCCTAAATAATCTTAGCAGTATTTCTCTTTATTGTATCAATGAAACACTTAACCTTGTATTCTTTGCATAAATATACAGAAGTACACAGGGTGGTCTATAATGGCATCAATTCAGGGAGGATGGGGGGATACTTTTGGACAGGGGTAGACTCCCTATCACCCACTTCCAGGAATCAATTTTCGCCCTTGCCCACTAGCTAATTGGCAGTTTTAGAATAAACAATGAAATATTTACTGTTGGGAATTTACATGTTTTGTAAAATACAGTGTACCTAAAGTTCTGTCTAATTAAATAAATTAGTCAAGGAGATAAACCTCAAATTTGACTTTGGTATGAATGCAGTTTGTTTTCTCCGAATGGTAGTTAGGGGTCCATACACTAAAAATCATGTGGATGCCACGCTGGTACTTTTGGGCAATTTTTTAAATATGCAAATTGCCGAAAATTCTATTTTTGCCAGATTCTCAGGAAATATTGAAACCAGAACAACATTTGAAGTGTCTAGACCCATGTTTTGAGGGTCTGCCTAGCTAATAATGTTGTTTTGAAAATGATCCAATATTGTATTACATTTTCAAATATGCAAATTAGGTGCCGACATTACCAGAAATTCTATTTTTGCCAATATCTCAGGAATTATTGACACCAGAACAATGTTTGAAGTGTCTATACCCATGTTTTGAGGGTCTGCGTAGCTAATGTTGTTTCGGAAATGATCCAATATTGTATTACATTTTCAAATATGCAAATTAGGTGCTGACATTACCAAAATTTTTTTTTTGCCAATATCTCAGGAATTATTGACACCACCTTTTTTTTTTTTCGATCCTATATTGTATTACACTCAAATATGCAAATTAGGTGCCGTCATTGAAAAATATTCTATTTTTGTCAATATTACGTGAATTGTTTATACCAGTATATTTGAGGTATCTAGGCCTATGTTGTCACAGTATGTCTAGCTAATTGTGTGGTTTTTGAAATTATCCAATATTGTATTAGTTAAATAAGCAAATTAGGTGCCTTCATTACAATAAAGGAGCTAATATCTTACAAAACTAACACTAAATAAATTGATCTTTCTAAAATACTTTCGATACATGTAACTACACAACAGATGTTTTAATTGCTGTTAAAGAACAACAAATTAGGACATACCATAAAGAAAATTTAAAGTCAGCTTGAGAAAATTGTTCTAACAATTATTTCCTTCACAAACAAATCATGCAAATTTAATTTTATATTACCCTGTTTTGATTCACTCTTCATTTATAAGGAGTCATATTTTATAAATTGTTTATGCAAAATGAAATGTGTTACCTACACTGTACAAGGTACTTTTGACAGGTCTGTAAAGTCAAAACAAGGTGCAGTAGAATCCTTTTAATTGCATAAGCATGTTGACAAACTATTTTATGCAATTAACAGGATTATACCCAGTCCTTAATTGTCGTAAAAAAATCATTTTGTTATGATCCCGTGATGGCTATTTCCAGAAAAATGCATACTTCATAATATATTTATTTATATTTTTGCACTGGCAGAACGATATTGCCTGTAACCAATTATACAGCAGCATTAACAACTGTCATCACAAAGTTCTAGAGATCTATTCCTTTGTCAGAAATACACTTTCCAGTATAAAATCACAGTACATTTACTAAACAGTGATCACAAAGTTCAAGAGATCTATTCCTTTGTCAGAAATACACTTTCCAGTACAAAATCACAGTACATTTACTGAACAGTGATCACAAAGTTCTAGAGATCTATTCCTTTGTCAGAAATACACTTTCCAGTACAAAATCACAGTACATTTACTAAACAGTGATCACAAAGTTCTAGAGATCTATTCTTTTGTCAGATATACACTTTCCAGTACAAAATCACAGTACATTTACTGAACAGTGATCACAAAGTTAAAGAGATCTATTCCTTTGTCAGAAATACACTTTCTAGTATAAAATCACAGTACATTTATTAAGCAAAAATGAGAAATATACATTACAGTTAGGAATTCTTTGACTATGTAACCTGAATGTTACAACAGATGCTTAAATAAAGTGGTCATTTTGAGATAATTTGATAAAAAGGAATCATTTGCCATTGTTTTTCATACTGTGGAAGATAAAAAAAAATTGTTTTCTGCATTTTCTTATCTGTTAACCAGACGATGTAAAGAAAGCATATGCAATTAAAAGAAAATAGTAATTTTGTATATATTTGGATAGAAGAATATTATGCAAATAACAGGACTATGCTATTATCAGGAGTGTTATTAAGTGAACTCAACTTATGTCACCGCTATCATTTTGGTTAGTTCAAAACACAGGGTATTACTAACATAATAAAAAGATCTATATTTTAGTCAAACCTTAGACTTTCTGAAATATATGTATTTATCAAAACTAATATAAAGTGTTCAAAGTAAGTATGGGAGATTCAAATATGACACAAGATAACAAGAACAGTGTGATATTTATAGTGACGGTAGTGAGTGGCAAAACAAAAGCACTGATAAGACTTGACTGCCATGAAATGTTTGTGTTAGTATAGACACAGATAGGCAGCATGGGTAGAGATGATGAAATTCAAGTTTATGCTTAATGTGCTCTTTAGTACTGGGTAAAAATGCATTAAGCATTCATGTCATAAACCAGTAAGAATTTGGATGTATCCTGTCTAATTTCAATTCTGCATTGCTACATGTAAGTATGAAAACTGTCTAGCTACTTTATTGTAATGAAGGCACCTAATTTACTTATTTAACTAATACAATATTGCATAATTTCAAAAACCATATAATTAGCTAGACATACTGTGACAACATAGGCCTAGATACCTCAAATGTTGTAATGGTATAAACAATTCATGAAACATTGGCAAAAATAGAATTTCTGGTATGTTGGCACTTAATTTGCATATTTGAATGTAATACAATATTGTCAATAATTTATATGATCTTTAGTTTCAATAACTGTTGGGCAATTCCAGTCATGGATGTGACTGTCAGAAAGGTTTTATTGAATATACCATGAAAACCTCACAAAGTGGCTTTGGTATCATAGTGTGGTTAGAAACACTGATACCCAAATTATGAAGTACTATCACTACTATATTTAAAAGAGAACTATAATTATAGTGACTAGCCAAAGTTTTACCCCTGTAACGGGTGTGACCATTAGAGGAGTAAAAGATTGGCTGATAAATACAAGAGGCTTCTGACAAATATAATAGTGACTGTACTTCATAATTTAGGTGCCAGTGTTTCTAATCACACTATGAAACTAAAGCTGCCATGTGAGGTTTTCTATAAAACCTCTCTGACAGTCACACCCATGTTTATGATATATAATATGTACATTTGCAAGATGTTGATCTTCTTGAAACTGTAATAAAACATGATCATATATTCAATGTTGAAATAAATACAAGACTGACCAAAGTAAAACTACTGTCATGATTCCGCCAATAGTTCTGAACTAATATGAATTATATTTGATTTTTAAAACAGCATTGACATTTTACAAAAACATTTAGTTGTTTTGTGTCTTTTCTATGACAAAATCAAGTTAAATGATACATACCAATTTTATATGATATCACTGACATCAATATTTAAAATAACGTCCCAAATATCACAAAATGTATATCCACTATTGAGCAAAGGATCCTATTCAGACAAAATTTCAATGTTTGTCTTTAAAACTTGCATGTAGATTTGTAAAGAAAGGATCATATAAACCAATAACCATGTTACTCTGTCAGTTTACCATCTGCTTTCAGACACGCTCGAAGATTTGTAAAGAAGTCGACCATGGATCCTGGGATGGCAGATTCAACAAGGGCTCGTGGAAGCATACCTTTGATATCTGGCTGAATTAGAGTAGTAACATGTGTTATTCCAGGTTTACTGTAAGATCAAATTGGCAAACATTACTCATCTATATAGCCATAAAGTAGAAGACAAAAATAATGACCATATATCCTCGTCATGCCAAAATGCATCCCATTAACAGGAACTGGCTACTGGCATGCGCAGTTGAGTCACATAGTACACTTAACGACATCAATGTTTACGTTGTTGAATTTAGTAATGCAATCAATAACAAAATTATTTCTAACTCACCTGTATTTTACGAGAAAAACTATTTCTAATGTGTTGTCAAATGTTATAATTAATTTGCTAGTGCCAAATTGCATCCCTTTCTTGAGACTATCGTACGTAGCTGTTAGAAACATTTTCCCGCCAAAACGAATTCCATGGTATTGTGATTGCAGGCCAAACACAGATGTGTTTGACCTAAGTGGTGAACGATTCCAATCGCTGTTATGTGACACATCACTTTTTAAAACCTGCTCTAAAATTTTATTGTATCTCAGAGTGGAAAAGAGCGGTAATCTACACTTGTATCCCAAAAATATTTTTGACTTCTTTTCTGCAAATGTTTTACATCTATTTCATCAAAACTTGTATTGCCAACGTGTGTGGTAGATATTTTAAAATTCACAAGCACTGTTTATTCGGATGTAACATACGACGCATTTTGGACAGAGGATGCATTTTGGCACTTTAGGATATACTAGCCAATTTATATTACGCTAATTTTATTATAGTATATAAAAAATAGGATCTTGACAACATCACCATATCAGCTTACCACTAATTATTAATTTTGTGTATTATTATTATAAAATACCATTTTCGGAACCGTTCCTTATTTTTTTTAATGAGTATATAAATTTGCAGATAATTAGAGAGAAATGAAGCGCAGACAGAAAGATGATGATGTATTATATAGTTTGGCTGGAAGCTGCTTATTTCAATCACGTAATTTACCAGAGGTATGACATACATTTCAGTGAGAGAGATTGGGAGATATGTTTTAGGTGCTTATTTCAATCACGTAATTAACCAGAGGTATGACATACTTTTCAGTGAGAGATAGGTATATATGTGTGAGGAAACTTTAATCTGAGATTAAGACGAACCAATTAATTATTTCTTTTCATTGTATTGACTCTCCGTGAATGTGTGGAAAGATTTTTATAAATAGTATAATAAAAATGTTTTTTGGACTCACGAGTCAATGGAAAATGTTTATTATGATTAAAATC
>JAULBS010108677.1:0-15307 GCA_032355785.1 Symmetromphalus regularis | reverse complement strand
AATATAAAGCGCCTGTTCTTCTTTAGTAACAATTCCTTACAAAGAAGGCAACTGTCATTATTTTGCATTACCTTTTACTTGGTATTACGGTACCTTTGAAACTGGCGTACTTCCAAATTGATAACGCCTGTACTCCCGTTCATTTTTACCTTTATTCCGTGATATATTAGTTACATCGATAAGATGAAGGCCGATGCATTGAAAACCGAATTGTATTGGATGCTTCAAAATCGTCTCCTGCTACGACGCTTCCAATGAAAATACGTTTTCGCAGCCCAAGTTTTTCCAACTATATTGGTCAGGGGTCCAAACGGACTCGGAGTGACCGGGGTGACCCCTGACATTATGAGGATGCCCTCCATATGCAATTGGAATCGGCTTTACGTCAAATGATAACTATCAAACCTTGAATAAGAGTATGTTCAATTTAACTGTATATAAATACCTCCATGACGTTTATGTCGTGTTTTCTCTTTACGTGACTGTATCCACGACATAGACTTTGTTAGTGCTCTACTCAGCGTATTATCTGCAATTAGACATATTCTCATTATACAGAATAACATTAGAAACGGCCCGTCTTAATAGGTATTCGTATAATTATTAGTACGTATATTTATAATATGTGGAATTGTAACATATTGTTTAACCTCTCAAGAATTGGCAACGTTAAATGTTTTCGGAATCAGCATCACAAATGGCAACACGGTGTTTTATTTTGGGCATAGTTATTCTTACTGGGTCTGTATTCATACACAAACAAATAGAACTTACCTTGATTTATAACAACATTTGGATATAGACGTGTTTTTTAGTAATTAAAAACACTTTTGTTATATTTCTTGCTTACAATATCCATGCTTCAACAATAACCACCATTCTTCCCTACCCATACCTCCACCCCCCCCCCACCCACACCCCAAAAAACCAACATAAACAAAAAATAATAATAATAAAAATAAATAGATCTGGATTTGGTGAGTGATAACAAAAATAGTACAATGTTCTTTACCTGATGACATTTGTGTTGTATGTTTGTGATCTAGCATTAATCTGCTTAATTTTAATGCAATTATTTTGAGAATACATATATATTTATATAATGTAAAAAAAAAATGAGCGATAAAGTGTGTTTTGAAGACTTTTCGTATTTTTGGCAATTTCCAAAGGCCATTTTCATTACTATGTCAACATTTTATATTTTATATTAATTTTGATTTCTTTGCCAATGATAAATATGTGTGTATGTGTGCGTGCGTGTGTGCGTACGTGCGTGTACGTGTGCGTGCACGTGAGTATGTGTGTGTGCGTGGTGTGTGTGTGTGTGTGTGTGTGTGTGTGTGTGTGTGTGTGTGTGTGTGTGTGTGTGTGTGTGTGTGTGTGTGTGTGTCCATATGAAAAATATATATAAAACATCAAATTACCGTTACAGAGAAAGTTCACGAAAAATGCTTTTAAAAACCCCACCAAAAATCACTCCCATTTCTTTAACATTCAATATATTTTCATTAAAATTCGTAAAAATAATATGATTTTCTCTTATTCTCCAATATGCTCATCTTTTATATTTAAGTTGACTCAATCAAAAGTGATCTACGATAAACCATTTGCACAATGAATGAAATTTACTATAAAGGTTTTATATTTTTTTAATTTGTTGTCGATATCCAGTTAAAATTATTAAATTCCGAAAATAAATTTCCTTAGGATCCGTTCTAATAAAGTTTTAAAGTCTGACTTTAACTAAATACAGCCTTAAGTTATGTCCAGACAAAAGTTTTTTCTTTAATCACGGTAAGAGGTGCGAAACCACTGGATCTTGAACAAGTCGACTGATCTGGGCCGTACCTGAGAATATCACTTTTTATTATTTTTATTTTTTTTCACTCCAGAAAATAGTATGCACATTTTCGGACTAGTCACAAATTTCTTTATTAAAAAGTTGTGCGCCCCGCCACCCCCACCCCCATCCCCGGTTTTAATCAGAGTACGGCCCTGCTGATATCTTGTCAGCCACCTCCGCCCCACCACGCAGTATGTAACATAACCTACAAAGAAGATCTCATGGTATAAACCAACCTCTCCTACTCATTATGTGACTTTATTTATGTGACTGCGTGTGTAAAACACCCAGAAAGTCACCTTCCTTGATTTGTTGTACGAGGTTCGCCTTCATCTCCTAGACAACCATTGTGATAACGTCATTATATAAAAGCACCGATTGCTGACGTTAAATATTTAATTTATTTTGCTAGCTATAAAGAAATTAAACTACATACAAGTATTACAAAAGTCTGGACTTCGAAAGTTTTATTAAACGTGAAATTGGTTACATTTCTTTTAAGCTTTAAACTTCGAACATTATTATTTTTTAAAATATCAAATTGTTTATGCCAGTTACAAACATGGCGTTTCCATGGCGTTAAAAAACCTGTATAAACAGCGATTATGTTTCACTTCTAACAATAATTATTGTCATTAACATGATAAATAATCTTCGCGTATGCGATTGATAGGAGATAGTAATTTTTAGATGAGTTATTTTTCATATATTACACAAATATTATACTATTATTCATCATGTTGTACTAGTAAACGCACTAAACATTAATATAGTGTCTTACGTCAAGTGCCTATGATGCAATACCTTTCAACACAAATTATTTAATATACATATAGTTTGGATGTCTGCCATCCTGTGCAACTATGTCGTGGATCGCCAAACAGAGAGGTGGGATTTACAGAAGAAATAATAAGATAAGATAACTCTTACGACTTACTTGAGATCAACAAGTTCCTGACAGCTGTTAGAAGTTTTTTCCACCGAACTTTAATCATCCTTTGCATTGGCATAATGCTGCATTCTTTTTCCAACAAAAAAATATGAATTCTATAAAGTACATTTACTGAAATTCTGGTAAATTGTATTCAAGCCGTATCATTTGATGTCTTTTTAATGTTCATGTTGGCTTTAAAAAGTAATTCGTCAAGTGACAAGTCAAGCCAAACGTCATGATATTGATAAAGTCATTAAACTTTAAAGACCCATATGATAGTAATTCCATTTTGTAAATACACGTTTGGGTATGGTTATAGAATCTGTCCGCCACCAAGTTAGTAGTGAAATCCTCAAAGAATCATTTTGCAACTTTATTGTGTTTCCCCATTCCATAGTTACGATAGTAAATGATAATTGATAAAATGCGCCACATTACAAAACACTCAAACAAATATACGGTATGATAAATTAACGAGTCTGTACCAAATCATAACACTGCTGCCATTGCCCATTTAGGTAGGAGCATAATACGGCACCGCTGTTTCCTTATGTTACGAATTGGTATGTTTGCTTAAAGTCCACTTGCCATGCACTTATAAATTAGTGTTCATTAGTGTTAAGTGTTTTAGGTTTAGGGTTTGAGTTAGGGTCAGGGTTAGGGTTAGGGTCAGTTATGTTTTAATTTTCCTTTCTTTTTTTAATATAATTCTTTCTTTTCCCCACAAAAATTTGGACCAATCCAAGTATTTATAACAAATTTATGCCAAATCTGGCCAAATTTTGGACACATCGGTTAGATTAGTATTCTTTTGTCAAAAATAGTTGTTTTTAGGAGTCAGAACCTTCATAGATGTTAATTGATAAAACTAAACCGACAGTTTGAAAAAATCAGATTTTGGCCATTATTGGGCAAAAAATGGCCAAAATGGACATTTTGTCTGAAGTAGAACCAATAAGACTGCTATTTTTGGACACAGCACCACTTTTTCCATACAATAGGCTCATCAAACCTCTCTTACCTAGAACACGAGAGCAACTATATTTGTATTAGCAAGTAACCAATTTGGGGGAATTTTGAGTTCAAATGTGGGCCAAAATTTGGCCACATTGATGATATTAGTATCCTTTTGTCAAAGATAGTTGTTTATAAGATTTAGAAGTTTCAGAAATATAAAATAATTAAACCAATATGAAAAAATCTGATTTGGGCCATTTTTGGCCAAAATGGCAATTTTGTCTGAAGTAGGACCAATAAGACTGCTTTTTTTGGACAGCATCAATTTTTCCATATAAAAGGCTTGTCAAACCTCCCTTACCTAAAATTCTGATTAACGGCCTCTATCTATTGGAGTAATTGCAGTGTCTTGTTGCACTCAAATAGTAACTCTTCTGTGATGTATCTAATATAGGATTATATAAACATACCAAAAGAAATACATTATTTTAGTGAAAATGTCAAAAACTGGAGAATATCTTTAAAGGGTCTGATTTGAAATGAAACAGATACTCAAAACATTTTAATAATTTATTATTGTTGTTTTGTTATAGGTATTTTTATTAATGAAATCATGTTGACCTGGTTTTAAAGTTAAATTACACCATGAAGACTATTGGCCAGTGCAGTGACTCACTGTGGAAGGGTGTAGCACAATATGTCAAACATGCTGTTGTGTTTGCTGACAATCCTTGTGCTGAGGTTTTGCATTGGCATGGAGGCCTCACACGACTTTTGCAGGCTGGTGCTGATGACGTGCGAGAGTTTTCTTCTTTTGAGGTACATGTAAATAGGTTATAGCAGAAGTCATTAATGACATTACATGTATATCTAGTTCTCATCATTTTGAGCTACTATGTGCCAGGATAATAAGATACATACTTGATATGCTAAAATTAATATTCTTTAGCAAGTAATATGTAAATTTTACTGTCAAAAAGTCTGCCCATAATTCTAATAGTCAGTCAGGGTGGAGATGGAATTCCAGATTTAGAATGCAACAACAAAGATCCATTAAAAACAAATGCCCCCTATTAGGAGTTTATGCATATTTCAGAATTTTTGAGAAATCCTCTCTTGTGTGTGTGTTAAACTGAAATTTGATTATTTTTAGTGTGGGAAAAATCACCACATGAAGGGAGTGTTCTTAGTGAGCTCACTACTGTGTGACGTAACAGCACAGGTGATAAAGGACATCGTACAACAGAGCTCTTTCCAGTATGTAGTCGTGCTAACAGCTGTCAGTCAGGCGGTCCACCTCTTCGAGAAGACAGGCAATGCAGAAGGAGATGATAAGTCTGTATTTGAGAAATTTGAAGACAAACTTCTCGAATGGATGGGAAACATGGTTTGTATCTACTCTTGTTTTCCAAGGGTCTGAATACAAATTTAAGAGTAATGGATGAAAAAAAAAAATCATCATCATAGTGATTTTGGTAAGATTTTGTTAAATTCATGAGTTAATTATGCTGACAAAATATTATAAATTGTGATCAGCAATATGACAGGCTTCAGACAGCACTTGTTGGCACTTTAAAATGTCAGTTAGAGAAAACCAGTGCTCAACTCTGTGGAGAGAGAATGTAGGATGTTTCGGCCTGAGGTTAGGTCCATGTTTCGGCCTCATTTTTTCAAATGTATGTTGCAACAATACTTTATTCCCTTAAATTTGACATACTGTTTGTTTATTAGGTATTAACATACCATTGTTGTTGTTGTTATTAAACCAGGACAAAATCAGTCGTAAACATATAATTGAATACAAAGAAAACAGATTCTATCCAAGGGCTTTGCTGATGAAAATACCTTGTAATAACAGCTGTGATAAAAAATAACTGTTGCATATGTTGTTTTAATCGAAGGTTAATTAAGTAGACAAGATTAGTGAAACAATAAGCATCAGCATAATCCTTTAAACCAATGAGGTATATGTGTAAGCAGTTTGACATGGAACTTTCTGAGCACTATGATTTCCTTAAGATTTAGTGTATGTTTGTTTTTGATTTTGTGGGGGGGGGTGGGATGTTTTTGTTGCGACATTAATAAAGTTTGGATTTTAATAAAATATTATATTTCTTGTAATTATTATTATTTTATTTTTTTATTACTATTATTATTTTGTGAGGCCAAAATATCCACCCTGTCAATATATGTTGGCCAAAACATCCAGGTCAGAATGTCTGTCATCCATGGACAGAACACTATGAATCGAGGTAGTCTGATTTAGATCTTTGCAATCAATCTTGTAGAAAAGTCCCATTTAAATCTTTTTTTACCTTGTTATCAGTTCTCAACATTTGGTTTTAGAAGAAATAGTCTGTGTAGTTTTAGAAGATTTTAAAAGCAAAACTAGTATTTTTCAGAGCAGCCATTTGTAATTTTCTTCAGATTGAATTTGTTATTATTGCCTTAAACATTGTAGACATAGGCCAAAACATGGATGACATTGTGTTTCAATAAATATTAACTTTTGTTTTTGATTTGTATTTTCAGAACTACACAGCAGAGGTGTTTTATGTTCCATTTTTTACAGTCAGCATTTGTCCTCAATTTTTTGTAACCCCTGCATACTCAGAGTTATTCCCCTTGTTGGAGTCTGATGTGAAAAGAGTTGAGCTTCAATTTAACTCCACAAGACAGGGAAAGGTACATTGTCAGGGTTTCCACCAGAAAAAAATTGATGGGGGGTACCAATTTTCCATGATAAAGAAAATGCGGGAAAACTTATCTCAAACGGAATTCCCTACTTTCTCCTAAAACATTATTACCCACCTCCAAATAGCACAGTATATTAATTAAACAAACTTTCCCGTGTCATTTTGGAAACCGAAAATTCAATGCTAAATGTTTGACTACACTAATATTTGTATGTGTTATGCCAAATTAGTTTAGTGCATAGACGATTGCCAGTCATTTGGTTCATATGTTTACGTTGGTTTAACTAGTTTTATCATGGTGTGCACTTACGATTTTTTGACTGGCCACTCATAGCAACACTTTTGACTCGCCTGCAACCGAATTTTGTCCAAAAAAATAAATAAAAATAAACCTTACTTTTTACTAAGACTCGGTCTTGCAATGAATAAACGTATGGTAGCAGAATGTGACGAGTTGTTCCGATTTAACTAAAGACTAACATAGCCGACACATTCCGAATTATTTTAGACTGTTGGATTAATACCCTGTTCAATAGACTGGGAAAGTGGTCGCTATTAGTATTATGTCCTACCGTATACACAAATATCTTTGCGGCTTTCATTTACGTTTTTGTGGCCGTGTATAATACATGATAAGAAAAAGAATAAAAACAGCAACATTTACTAAACTCTTATCAGTTGGTTTCATTTATACACTTAAGAAATTCTAATTTTTTTTTTAATAATCTTATATAATATTTGCAAAAACAAACAAAACATCCACGTTGGTATGAAATGTTGCTTATCATGTGACATAGCGAGTAATTTGGTGCTAAATATATGGTACGGTGTTCACAGCCAAACCTGAAATAAATTTGCGCGTATTCACAGCATTATTGCAGTATATTTTATTTACCTATTTGTTTTCATTGTGCAGATACTAATAAGAAACCAATTAAAAATAGCTTTCCGATCCCTCATAAACATTATTTTTTAACATTTTGACACATAATACAATAATATGCGACACCTGTTACTATTTTGACTCGCCATGGGCAATCAGACAACTGTTAAATGCACACACTCATGACTCTGACTTCATTATATCAAATGAACCAGACACTCCTGATTTAAATTAACTTCATTCTCGTTTTCAAAAACATGTTGTTGGTTATGTTTTATTTATTTAAACAATGTGACAAGAAGTTCAAATTCCAAAGTCACAATGACATATAAATAAGGCCTCACTGACAATGGGTGAAAGATTGTCATTTGTTTACAATTTTGTTAAAATGTATACGCTGTAACGCATTTCATTTAATGGCGTAAAAAAAAAGTGTACGTAGTGTTAAAATAGTTCCACGATGCTTGTTTTCCATTGACCTGCGTGAAAATAACACATTTTAATTTGGGATTATTTTGTAGTGAATGAATCTGATGTAATACGCCTAAGCACTGATTTTCTATATTATTTCACAGTGTCTGTTTCCAAAAAATGGTAAACTATGATATCATTAGTTATTGGGGACGGTTGGCATTATTTTCAATTCTTCTGTCACTCAGCTTTAATTGTTGTGTTTGCAGTTGGATTAATAGATGACTTTGTAAGTGTTTACTTCATACATGTTTATTGAAAAGGAAGATGATAGTAATACAATACAATATTGTTAAGGAAATTGTTCTGAAATAGATTCTCTTTAAGAATGATAAAATTTGATTCAATGCTTCTCGGAATTTGATCATGAAAGTTGGTTTCATAACATGAAACTAATTTTTGCATCCACCAAAAACATGCAAACCAGCTAGATAATTAACATCTGCTAAATAAGATATTATCTCTATCTACTAGCATTGTCTTGGAAAATGTTATGTTTAGAGCTACAAATGACCTTTAAAAAGACCCACTGCTTTTCACATTGATGAGAGGGATATCCCCACCCATGTCGAAATCATGGGGGGATATGTCCCCCCCCCAACCCCGTATCCACTCTGCATGAAACCCTGATTGTGCCTGTAAATGTATATTAATTTTGGTTTGAAGATGGAACTTGTGTTACTATTTATTATTGATATATTTTGGTTATACCTTTTTCATATATGTTTTTAAAAAATAGTGGTGTTGATGTTTTAGGTGGAATATGCTTATGCATGTGTGTATTCAGGGTTCTGGACTCCCAAATTTATTTCATTGGTCATGACTCACTTTTTATTCCATCTCAGCTCCAAAAGTAAAAGTTTTTAAAATATCATTGGACACATCCCACTTTTAAAATTCCTGAATGTGCCCTTTTATATATGGTGTTTTTTGGTCTGTTTTAAGATTTAAGCATGCTCAAACAGAGATTGAGTTATGCATAAAACAAGGGGTCAAATCACTAAAGTTTATAGAAAGAATTAGTTTCTGAACCATTTCTTTTTCATTAGTGATTGCCTTTCACTTTTATTTTAGTTACATTCAGTCTTTTTAATGAACAGTTGATTTGAATGTAGAAACATGATGAGTTTAAATGTAGTGTAGACAGTTAAAACTTTTGTTAAACACCATTTGTTTTTAATGAACAGTTGATTTGAATGTAGAAAGATGATGAGTTTAAATGTAGTGTAGACAGTTAAAACTTTTGTTAAACACCATTTGTTTTTGTTGTAGATTGAAAGAAAAACACTTTCTGATATTGCTGAAATAGAATGTTCGCATTTGCCGCAACCACTCCAGTTAACTTTGAAGGTGAGTTAGAGTAAATCACTAGTATACACATACAGTGTTTAAAACATGTTTATGTATGCTGGCTTTTAAATATTTCATTTCAGTGATGCAAAAGTTTGTTTAACTGGTTCTGTTCAGTTTGATGCATACTAAATGAATATCATTGGTAAGAGGTCATTCACACTTATCAGTTTCTTCTTATTCCTCTACAGTCACGGTCAGCATACCAATTTTAATTAATCATATAATGTTGATTGAAATCCAAAAGAAAATGACATTAAATTCATGCTATTTTCAAGGGACAGGGTCTTAAAATTAATACTCATTGAAAACGTTGATAATTGTGAATGTGTCCTTACTTTATTTAAACTTATTGTTTTCCACAAGGATTAGGTTTTGTTTATATACTCACCATGGTATGAATTTAATATAGCAAAACCATCCTTTACCAGTAAATATATTCACAGATTAATTAAAATTTGCAAAAAATGTGCTGTGGGCAGCTTCATTTCTAACTACACTATATGAATTCAAACTGGGCACGTTAGAAAAAATACTAATTTTCTACTCTGCAGTCTCCAGTGGTCTATGACTTTTGTAACAAAGGCTATTGTATGTGCGGTCCTGTCTAGGGGAAAATGCATATAAACAGCCCATTGTTATTAACCCGAAAGAGTAGCCTATGTAAGGGGTTTCTTCTGTTGTTAAACCAACATTTCTGTCTTTTTCTTTGAGAAACCAAGAATTTGACTACATTATTTGATTTCTAAACATACTTGTGTTTTGTTTAGATGTTTGCATCAAGCATTGATGGTTTGATGACAGAACTGGATGTAAGGGAAGATGTCTACTGTGTTGGACACACTAGTCGTTTGATTGCCACAGAAATAGAAAATTTCCCACCAGCTAAAGTGCGCAGAAAGGTAACACAGATTTTTAAAAGACTGGATACACTGTGAAATAGTTTATTTTTGCATAAATAATTTTCATAATTTACTGAAAATCAGTCAGTTTGCGAAAATTTATTTTGACTAATTTTGGAAGGTTCCGTGTTCAATAGATGATGAAACAAATTTTTATGGGGAATTTAATTTTGTGAATTTCTTTTAGATGTAAAAAGTGCTAAAATATAGTCCATATAAATTTTACAGTGTGCTATACCCAGAGTCACAAAATGCATAGGTAAATTTATATGAAATCATTTAAAATTTTAAAATTAAGTATTAAAGTGCTTGAAAACTGGTACAGTGTGTTTCTAAATAAGTCCTAACCGTGTTGTATCTCTAAATAAACATTCTCATTCCAGCCAGTGTTTTACAACTAGTGTAACTAATCTGTCGTATATGCTGTCATTGGGTGGTAAAGCACATATAAAAGACCTCTTACTGCTATTTAGAAAGAGAAGTCTGTGGGAATAGTGGGTTTTTTGTTGTTGACTATGAATGTTAAATACCTTATTGAGTGTCATTAAACAAACATTTATTTATGTTTTCTTAATAAAAAATAATATATATTTCAGAATGCTCCGAACAAAGCCTCTTTAGTATTAATAGACCGGACACTAGACCTGGCCAATTCAACTACATATCAGTTTGAAACTCTCCTGGACAAAATCACCAGCGTTCTTCCCACTCTTCCTGGTCATCATAATGACGTGTTTGTTGATATGACCTCCTTGTGTTCAGTTACCAGGTAATTATTGTGCCCTTCCTTTTCAAAAAACAAAAAGGGATGTTGACTTCATGTTTCATTTCCAAAAGTGTTTAGTGTTTTCGTCCTAATTCTAGACTTAAAGTTATTGCTAGAAACATAGAAACAGATGATGTCAACAAATGGCCATTTTGTTATTAAAGGCACACTTCCACAGAATTTAGGGGTCTTTTTCTCTAAATATTAATTGTGATTGAAACTGACATTCATTTGTGATACTAGATCTCGCTTTTATATCACGCAAGACGTTTTACCTGAATCATGGTATAGGGAATTCCCTGTTGAGTTTGTGGTTTATGATTTATTTGTCTGTGAGCATAATTCATTATTATTTTTTAAATATTGATAATAAGCGAGATGTGGTGGTTATGTAAGTAGTTGAATGAAGTTGGACAAATCAAATGTTTATATTTAAAATTAATTCTTTGTTTGGTAATTAATTAGGTCAAGAGTCCGTGGGAGTACGCATTTAAAATATATATGTAGCATTGGATTCCTGTAAATGAAAATAATATATTTTACCTAGATTGTACAGGGTACAGAATTAGATTTTTTTAATAACTAGCTATAAATAAGAATAAATAATACATGCATTATGTCTTGTGCTTTAGGTAGTTTTTGCCAGTTTTACTTAGCCCATGAATATAATAATGTGGGGAAGTGGAGATTTCCCAAGTTAAATTATACTTTGATTGTGTGCTTTTTGATATGTTTAAGATGCAATTTCACGTTCACAAGTGGCACTGGAAATGGTTTTAATGGTACTGATAACTGTAATGAAATGACTTTCATTTCAGCACTTCTGGTCCTAATATAATTGTGCCTGGAAGTTTGTCTGGAAGTATTTCTAATGGTCATCTTCCAAACCTAACATCATTAGCTACTTCTAAACAAAAGGTAAAATATTTAAATTTTTCTCATGACTACTTATTGAGATAAAATCCTGAATATTTTTTTCTATGGCAACTTTTGAATAAGTTTTAAGACTTTAGCCACCATTTTTCTATTACTAATAATGAAATTCTAAATGGGTAGTTAGTGGTTATTGATAAACAAAAAGTGAAGAATATTTATGGATTATATTTTGTGTTTGAGTTGTCTGATATCATGATTCCTGAACATTAAATTGGAAAAATATTTATCGGCTGATAAAAAAACTAAAACATTTTTGTCACAAATTTATGGGTATCGTATGTTGGAATCTTACTCACGTTATTAATGGAAAAATGAATTGTTTTATTTATTTATTTTATGGACAGTGATAATTGTTTGCACTAAATTTTCATCTGTATCTTTTAGGAAGCTCTGATGGATGTTAACAGACATCTTGTGGAGGCAGCATCAACACAAAAACTTCCTCTCAAACTGACAGGAAAACCAGGACGAGTGACAGTTGATCAGTTAGATAACACTCTCATGCTATTTAGGTAGTTTACTGTGTTGATAATATGCCATGTGTTGTACATGGTAACTGTAGTTACAGTTGTTAGTTAGATAACACTCTTATGCTATTTAGGTAGTTTAGTGTGTTGCTAATATGTCATGTGTTGTACATGGTAACTGTAGTTACAGTTGTTAGTTAGATAACACTCATGCTATTTAGGTAGTTTACTGTGTTGCTAATATGTCATGTGTTATACATAGTAACTGTAGTTACAGTTGTTAGTTAGATAACACTCTCATGCTATTTAGGTAGTTTACTGTGTTGCTAATATGTCATGTGTTGTACATAGTAACTGTAGTTTGGTTCAAATTGATTGGAAAACCAGGACAAATGACAGCTAATCAGTTAGATAACATTCATGAACTTAGCTAATTTTGTGATTTCCACTTTTTGGCTTATATATATACAGGA
The DNA here is from genome assembly GCA_032355785.1 of Symmetromphalus regularis. NCBI lineage: Eukaryota > Metazoa > Mollusca > Gastropoda > Neomphalida > Neomphalidae > Symmetromphalus > Symmetromphalus regularis. Next base: position 2,629 of record JAULBS010108677.1, on the reverse strand, counting down.
GAAAAAACCATTCTAGCGTATTATATTCAAAAGTATTTTATTTTCATGGGAATGTAATTTTAATAGTTGGATATTAAACTTGGAATTATAATTTTTAAATGGGTTACACAAATTATTAATTCTGACAGGCCTGTGGTGGGAGTGGGTAACTCAAACTATTCTTTAATGCTATATGAGTGTAGTTTTGGTTAGGTTGTGTATGGGGTGATCAGGGAGAATTTACAACATTTCACTCAAGATGTGGCCTTCTAAATATCTGCTGAGATAATCACTTTTTTCTTAATTAAAAGTGGAGATTAATTTCAGTACCATGTTCTATATTTCAGTAATATAAAAGTGTTAAAGGATTAGATTACAATTTAAACATTCATTGTCTTTAACTCGAATTTCATATTATATATATATACACAGACTTTGTATAGAAGAAAGTTACATATATGTGTGTGTATATATATATTGTTTGTTTTTTTGTATAGAGGAAATTATTCAGCAATTCAGCCACATCTCGATACCATTCAAATTGCAATGGCAACATCTCAAGCATTAAAGCACCCTGACTGTAGTGATCACAAAAACTTGGTGAGTGTTGAGAAGAACTTGGTGCAGTTGGTGGGGGATGACAGTGATACGAGTTGGGGTGGATTGTCACATCTACTCAAACTGATGAGGAAAGAGTTCGACAAGCCACAGGACGAAAGGTTTGTGAGAAAGACTTAAATTACAAAATATACCACACACAAATATAGTAAATTATGTTTATATGTTATCATGGTGGTCATTAAATAAATAAATAAATGTTTTCATGGTAAATAAGAATAATTAATTTACTACTATCAAGCGTAAGACATAGGTCAGTGAAAATATACTTATAAAAGAGCCTTTGTGTTAGAAACTGGTTTCTTCCATAGACCATGTGATATGAATACTGTAGTCCTGCAGTTGATTGTCAGATCAGAACCCTTTAGTGGACCCTCTGGGTTATGTTATTTCTCATTCCAGCCAGTGATTTTGTACTGGGTGTCGTTGAGCATTCTTCTCATTACTGCTCTTATGAGTTAATGAAGAACAAGTAACATATTTGTCGTTTGTGTTTCAGATTGTACACGTTGGATGACTTTCTCTGTCTTCTCACCTACTTATTCTCACTATCAGGAGGATGTGTTCCAGTTGATGATGAAGATGTACAAATACAAGTATGGTTTGTTTAGTCAGGGTTTCTAGAATACAGTAGCCCAATGCCCAATATTTAAAAAAAATACTGAACGAAAATTGCAACGAAACAATAAAAAAGAAACAAAAAAAAAGTGCTATTAATATTGACAAGATAAGTTTTCCAGCGGCATTTGCATATCTAGTAAGCCCCACATCAATCCAGAGATGCCTATGATATTCCACAAATAAAACCTTATTACAAACACATTTTGTTTGTCACCAGTGATGTAGATATGATGTTTTTTAAAATATCTAATAAAAGGTTAAGGAGAATGTTCAGACTTGAGTGTTATTAAAGTACATCAATATAGGATTTCAACAACTTCTAATGTTCCAGACTTAAAAATCAATTACTGTCAATTAAAGGTTAAAAGTATATATTTTGTAGGGCCTACTTACAAAGTTATATGAGTTGTTTTCATATATCAACAATTAAGTAATATTAATAGTTTATTTAACTGTTTACTCAGTCTGTGAGGCTGTCAGCTAGCCCTGGTTTGTGAATCCGGTTACAAAGACAGTGGTATATTTTACCCCAGATGATGAAACTTACTCTGTGGATTTGATGAAAAATATCATTCTTAAACTTCAGGTTATTTCATTTACTGAGTTTTCTGATTTATTACCTATTCCATTTAATGTCTATGTTATCAATGAGTCAGTCCAGTTTAGATGAGGTTACAACTGTGTTAATATTTGCCAAGTCTTTAAAAATATCACATTGGGCTGTCAACAGTAGCTGAATTTTGTTTTATGGCTGTCCAATTTGAATTTTATTTTTGTGTTAAGATTGTGATACCTAACATGGAAGTAAGTAGCTAATGCTGAAAAATGAATTCATATAAAAATGTTCTATATGTTGTCTTTTCAGCAATTGCTTGTTGATTTTATTATCAAGGACAAAGAAACACTTTCCCCTATTATCAAGTCTGTGGGTAAGAAAAGTTCATTTTTATTTTTTAAAGTCTTTCTTTATTTGGAGTGAGCCTCAGTAGTCCAGTAATAGGAGATGAAGCTCTCACGCTAAAGAGGCCGTCTCACACTTTCACCTATCTAGACTATATGTCAAATATGTCAAATTGCTCACATCAAATAAATGATGATAAATAAATCAATGTGCTGTGATCATGATGTAGGAGATAAAGCTCTCATGCCGAACAGGCCATCTCACACTTTCACCTATCTAGACTACATGTCAAATATATCTAAATCAATGTGCTGTGGTCATGATATAGGAGATGAAGCTCTCACGTTGAAGAGGCCATCTCACACTTTCACCTATCTAGACTATATGTCAAATATATCTAAATCAATGTGCTGTGGTCATGATATAGGAGATGAAGCTCTCATGCCGAACAGGCCATCTCACACTTTCACCTATCTAGACTACATGTCAAATATATCTAAATCAATGTGC